>DVZL01005285.1:0-12186 GCA_018236625.1 Lasaia peninsularis
ACGCCAATCCCGGGCAATGAAATGCTTATTCAGAAAAATCTGAAAAACATTTAAGAAAAGTTGCCCGACCCGGGAATAGAACCCGGGACCCCACGTGGCTAACGGTCTTAACAGGCGACACCTGTACCGTTACACCACAGAGGCGATACCAAACAAAATACTTAAATAAAAATGAAATTAAAGTCGGTTTCTTGCAGTTTTACTGAGTTGTTATATCTTTCTACAATTAAGGAGTATGAATGTAAACATGTATTCTTCGTGGAACACTACAAAGATATATTTAATTACTCTTTCGTGACAATAGTAATTCCCCGCTAAGATCAAAGTTAAGTAACTCCTAAGTTAATTAACGGCGTTAGTTTTGCGTGGGACGGCCCGATGGGTTCTTCATAGTCTTAAGTTCCGTACAAACGTGACTACGTTTAACTTAATCAACTGTTTTTGTTTTATCCTCGATTTTTGTATTTGATGACGTAGCTATATGTCAATACCATATATTCACGGCAGGTCCGTTGCGTGGTAGGCAGAGAGTATCGAGTGCTAAGTGTCACGATCTTTGTATACCTACTAACCTAGCGTTTTCCACGTTTATTAATATCTTCATACAAATACGCCGGTTTTGAAGCCTTTTGACACTATCTTCAGATAATACGCGAGTGTTGGTGGAATGTCAACTGAGGTCTTCCCGAGTATCTGTATCTATCCGTTTTCGCATTGTATATCTGTTTTGTCAATCGTTCATTCTTTCTACAACACCGAATCATTGATGAATGAACTTTCTCATTTTATTATCAGTTACTACTGAAGTAATATTATGTAGTACATTTGCTTTAAGACTGCAATGTTTTATCTCGGTAATAGTATTATAACACAACCGCTTTGTTTTAAAAGGATGACTTCAAGTGGTCATTGTGGACTTTTTGATTATAACTGATTTGATTGGTTGATGAGCCAGTGGGTAAAGATGCTTCTTTCATTCTTAACGTGAACGTGTTACAATGAAATAGATGTATGTACCATTAAGTATTTTCCGTGTCCCGTTTTGAAAAGAAAATATTCTCATTCAAGAGGTTTAAGATCTCAATCATTATAATTTAACTGTACTTATATAAAATGATACATGTATGTATACAAAAATATTTTCCAAAACTGGCCAAGTGCGAGTCAGAATCTCGTACAAAGGTGTTCGTACCCTTTCCAGTATCTACAAAACAGTAATAAAACGCTACTTAAACATTTAATTAGTCATTTTTATCTTTATTTACTTTATTATGCTTGTGTGACATTTAAGCAATGCAATCTGATTATAAATATAAATAGCGACATCTATTAGTCGGGAACATACATGTTCAGCCTTTGGGTACAAAAACTTAAAAAGCAGAATATTTCTGCCCATTGTTATAAAAAAAAACAGTGTCACTGCGCATTCTACAGTCTATCAGTAAGTGGCTGTAAATACCTTCCATAATAATTATAGTCTGGTAAACGGGTTCAAGATTCATGCTGAATGAAGATACCTAGGTCCTAGCCACTTAATTACTAAAACGAAATATATATCTCCGTACAAAGGCAATTAATATGCTATCTTTATTTATCACGCGATTGTCAACTTAAGAGTTAAAGTATAAAGCCTATAATTGATTGTTTGTATTTGTATTATTCTTCGTGTCGAGAGCTTAGGGTTGTCAACTGTAATTTATACGTTGTTAAGAGACTACAGTTTCATTAAGTCAATTGTTCTCCGAATTTCATATTCTATGCAAATAAATAAAATTGGATGTTTGTAATATTAAAATAACCGCTTTTTACTAAATGCATATAGATGTATATTTTTCACTATTTTGGTCTGTCTGTGTGTTTGTTGTAACTAATGTCAGAATGGTTGAACTGATTTTTACGTGACTGACAGATAAATGTTATAAGAAGGAGAAACTTGAGCTATTTTTATTTTAAATATAAATATAACAATTCTTATATTTTCTAAATTAATTATAAAACTATGTGATAAAGGTGATCTCGGAATTTTAGCGTAAAGTAATTGTAATAAAATTTTGTTCCTCAAAATGTATCATAGGCAAGTTTAATTTATTACTCTGTAGATGTAAATGTATTTGTTTACCAGTGTTTATTAACAATTTACATCAAATCTTAATTTAATTTTTATCACGTGCACAAAATAAAGTATAATATAATAATTTAATTGTAATTTGAATGTCTACATCTCAATTCACTTGGAAAATTATAGATTAACACAATATGTTCCAAGTTTTCATTTTTGTTAATTAATGAGTTGACAACCCTAACGGTGGTTGTGACTACTTACCAGCAATTACCACTCTCGTGCCTCTAAATCCTCACTAAAGACAGGTTCATGGGTTTGTCTATTAGATTAAATTGTCATTTGAATTTATTATCTTGCTTTGCAAATTGCGTGCTTGGAAATGGCTAGTCTTTTTATAAGTGTATGGGCGAAGTGATTAATTATGATATTACTCATAATGTCCAGTTAGTTTGAATAGTGATTTAAATTTATTAAAATTGTTTTAATATTTAACACTTTAATCATGCTTATATTTTTTTAATATTTTCTACCGTAGGTACCTTTTATTTATTGTTTGCTTATTTACGTGAGCATAATAATTAATCCTTTAGTTGTCCCTTTTTAATATTATTCAAAAGTAATAAATGAATAGGTATTATTAGTATTGCTTTCGTGTGACCCCCTCATTAATCCAAATGCTCACCGTTTAATCTCATAGTCATACTCTTTTCACCGTTTAATCTGCAGCAGGGATAAAAATATGCAAATTATTTCGCGATAGCCGTAACTCGCACCGTGGCCGTAAAACCGTATTCTTTAAATTTCACTAAAAATTTTAGACGACTTAATCAGTATGTACCGATTTCCTCAAGCCATAACAATTAAGTAATGAAATTCCAATCAAATTCTTATGAAATTCCATCTAGCTCCTTCTTATCTAAAACAAGCAAGACATATTTATCAACCTTATCTACACCCGTCGCTGTGGTAGCCCTTGCCGGTCACCGTGTTTATCAATTTGTAAATAAAGTTCGACGGGTGGATTTTATTAAGTGGAAGTTTGTAATGGATCGGTAGACACTTGCACACGGGGGTATGATAACATGTGATGGATCATCTAGTAGAGTGTAGGGAATCAAAAGGGACACTCTATTCAACAATACATGAAGCTATGAGTTAAACAATGTGACTGTTTATCATATTACAATGTGAGTAATGCGATTAGTGTCCTATTTTGGTTTTGGTTTGTAGTGTTATATGTATCAAGAGGGACACGCTGTATCAACGGTGTTACTGTTAAATGTATAATTTAGGATAAACAATTCGTATCTAAACTTATTTTTTTTAAATGCTTTATTATACTAAGTTATTATTTATTACTAAATGTATTTTTTTGGATAAGTTTTACGAATCGACATTTAAAGCTGTAAAACAAATTTTGCTGCCGAATTGTTCGACAGTTTAGATTTGCGATAGTTGGAGTTTGCCGCTCTACGTTAAAGTCTTATAAGTCTGCTGATAAATCCACTCAAAATACGAGTAACATAAAAAACTAGTCTTGATTTTAAAATTCGGAAACCCCAGACATCTCAAAGGTCTCTATGATAGTATGAAATCACGTGGTTTTGTAGTGCTCCTTTGAGAGAGGTAATATTTCTGAAAGGCAAATGCTTCCATTTGTCGGAAAAATCTAGCTAATGCAGATCACTTACAGACGAGAATTTTGTAAGGTTTATTTTTCATAGAGGACGTTCATTCAAGAACTAGCTTGGTGAGAGAATTTTTAGCAATATGAAAAACATTTTTAGGGTTCCGTTTATTACTCTTCTGTCCGTCAGTCCATCTATCAGTCATCAAATTGTATCTCATCAACCGTGATGACTAGAAAGTTGAAATTTCCGCAAATGTATTTACACATAGTGGTAAGGAACTTTTAGTGCGCGATTCCAACTTTCACACTGCTTCAGTTTTTTTTCGGTAAGCGGAGACTTTTGTTTCTTACTGTTGACCCAAAAATAGAGATGCAGAAATGTGCTATACAAATAACGTTTTAAAGGGCATGATCAATCTTTGGAATATATCACGTGACCTATGAACTGTCTTACCCCTCAAATTTTGAAGTTCTATAGATGTAGATTGTTTTTGTTCTTGTAGACAATCTATGTCTATAGATCTTTTTAAACTGGTTTTTTATCTTATAGCATAAAATAACTATTTAGAATGACAAAACTTTTAAATAAACCTTAATTCCTTCTATATTTGCACTGTATCATTGCCTTAGTGAACTACTACTACTACAACTACAGATTGTAAATAAGCATTTACTTTAAAAAACCAAAATCCATTTGCATCTTTACCATATTTTATAAAAAATCCAATACAAAAAGAAAATACATCACAAATGCTGGCAGCATAAAGTGGAAGAAGTACGCTTTCAAGGAACAAAAGTAAAAAAAATGTGAAAACCGGTTATGATTTCCATATTCATATTTAAAGCTACGTCTGACTAAAAGTGATTACGTTCCAAAAGATACAAAGAAAATGTACATTTTAAACTTAAAAGCCTTTCTCCGCAAAAGAAACTCTCCGACGTTTTAATATCGGGAGTAAGGATTACAATTTAAATAACATCTTCATGAAATTCCAATGAAATAAAGATTATGAATGGACTGATGTAGGATCATAATTCTTTTCTTCGTATATTAGATGAAATGTTGGATAAATAAACAAGTAGGTTGAGGGTGGCGCCACATATGAGGTGTTTTTAAAAGTATATTTGTTCATGTTTTATTTTTAGGGAGGTATTCAGGCAAGTAGATATCCTGATTATAAAAGATACACTATGTCCATGTACAGGAAATGTTCTTATTTCCACAGAATTTAAGGTCACCCCATCTGTCCTCCGAATTGAAAGTAGGTACATACATCAATAGTATTTGATAAATAATTAAATATTAGTCTTTCAATCTTATCGCTTCGTAAGATTTTTAACCGGAAGCATGCGTAATACGGAACGGGTAGGCTATTTGAAAAGAATTACTTATACTATATTAGTTCGAAATTACCAAAATTGGTGCTAGATTTTTGTAAAGTATGAATTTAGGAAAGACTCGATGATCATCTTATATAATATTCCATTAACAAAAAAAAAATACCTTCACGCCTATTATCCCCGAAGGGATGTACTTAGATATATCCACGACTCGTAAATCCAGTAGATATACTAGAACACCCGCGATTAGCCAAAGTACTAGGGTCCTGATGTGATAGTCAAACCTATTGCACTTCGGACACATTCCAATCCTGGGCAAAGTGACCCCATACTGCTAACGGTCCTAACAGGCGACAGCCGTACCTTTACACCACAGAGGCGTCATTCCATTAACAGTTTTGTTTGAACTAGCCTCCATAAACACAATATTAATGTCACAGAGCTATTGCAGTCAGAATAACTTACTAAAACTAATTTAAACAGAAACAATAGTGGTCCAATAAGGTACATAGTTATTTAAATTATTTTTTTTAATTTAACTTTGAATACAATTGAAATGTGTGAATCTCGGGGCACTTAAAAAACTAAAACCGAATAACCTGCGAATATTCAGGATAAGCTCTGAATCTATTTAAATGATTTTAATAATATGTTAAAGCTATCGGTAATTAAGATCAACTTAAAATATGTAATTGTATTTATTCCGCTATTTCAATAGAATATTTATTAGATCATAGAACTTAATCATGTATAAATAACCACAAATCCATTAAAAATAAAATATGTAACTGTATGTAGCCCTCTGATATGAAATTACCTTTCCAGAAAGAAATTTTACGCGGGCAAAAATAGGGCAACGAATACATTAGGTTTTACAAAGCATAGTCAATGTTTGAACCCTGTTTCTGGGTTAGTTAATATCTGGTGCACAAAGGAACTAGTGAAATTATCTTTTATTACCGGCTTTTGAGAGCCAAGGATTAGGCAATACAGTGGGAAAATATGTGAATTTTAGGGAAAATATGGAGAAAAATTTCAAGCTTCGCATAAATGTTAAAAGCATTTTCCTTTTTCTCTAGAAGCGGGCAAGGACAAATTATATGCGTTGTCGACATTGTACCTTTTAGAAACGAAATTTACATTTATTAAAATAATATTGTAACTAATATTCATAATATTTAAATCTATACAAATAAAAAAAATTAAGTGTCTCTATGTAATATTCCAATAACCGTGTTTTATTTAATGCATGTGTATGTTTACAAAGTACACCGTCTCTCTGTGTTTTTTTTACCCGCTAACCTCTGAAACGGCTGGACCAATTTTGACGAGACTTTATTGACAGACAGCTAATTTAATAAGAAACTTTACCTACTTTCATTTTAGGAATGTATAATATAAATTATTTAAATAAAAACGCGAATGACGTTGCAGGCACAGCTAGTGTAATATAAAATTGATTGCTCTTAAATAACTCAATTATTTTAAATTTTTATTTTGTATTTAGATAGACTTTTACCTTTTAAGTGTTTAACGGTGAGTCATATCCATACGGTAGGTATCCAGTTTTTGAATGAAAGTGTTGAAAAAAAATGTCAATAGTCAATATTTTTATTCTAAGTGGAACCATTTTGAATTTATTTTTGAACGTCAATTTATAGAAATAATTATACCTACAGATATAACACTCATAAAAATGTAAAACAAAATAACAACTAATTTCAATTTAAATAATAAATGTCAAATACATTAAATTAATTTTAAAACATGAGTGCTTAAATGTTCACGTCACAAAATAAACTTAATATGATTGGGATGATAAAATAATTGATCTAACCTCAAAAGTAAGAAAATTATTTTGTTATGGGTGTTAGTCAGCGATAATAATATATAAAAATGCCTAAATACATTTAACAAAAACTCAGACCAGGAAAAACTGATATCGATGCGTTAATGCTTGTCTTCGTCAGGAATCGAACCCGAGCCTGACGGTTGCACGGTGGCGTCAATGATACGTTGCTAATGTAAAATATACATGTAATAACACGTGTAGGTGTGTTATTTGCATTTAGTATAACAGAAATGTATATTATTATTTATTAAAAACAGCGTGGTACCGAATAAAAATAAACAATATTCATGTAAATGTAGCCTTGGTCCGTTGGTCCGTTGAAACGCGGTCGTGATCTCTAGACCGACTGGGTGGCGGTCTCGGAGCATGTCTGGGTATAGAGCGCTGACTGTAAATGTCGTTTGCCACATATAGTAGAAGATTATTTTTTAAATAATTAAAAATATTTAGTCCTGGATTTTTTTTGGCAACCCATTTTTAATGTATTCTCTAATATACTAAATTTATTATAAAATAAGTTTTATTCTATTATCAGCTCGGTGAAAATCGGTTTAAATTCGGATCTTAGACCAATTATATAGTTACAAGGAAGACTAGAAGTTTTTTACCATTCGTTACAGAACCCTGAAAACGTTGTCGTAATACTGGGAAAAAATAAAAACTTAAATTGGATTCCAGTGTTATGCTTCCAAGCTAAACAAATTATTTTTTAATCGTAGATGTTAAAACATTCTTTGTTATTCTTATTATTGTCAAATGGTTTTAAAACTTTCGGCTTTCCTGAAAAGTTTGGTAAATATGTCAATTTGGTATAAAATTGTTTGTCAATTTGTATATTAAAGTTTGAAGAAATAATTATCGATACTCTCGTGCCCTCGAAGGGGTTGGTAGAGATATATACTTAAGCATCACACAAGTGTGACAAGTGACAAATCCTTTCCGATGTCGACAGGCAAAGTTAAATTTTTCAGATAAATTGAAAAAATCCATATGAACAATGTATGACTTCATTTTAGTTATTTATTTTGAAGTGAATACATAGCTAGATATTCTAAAAATATACCGAGCGATTACTCGCTCTCTTCACCGCGAACTAAGTATGGATAGCGACATCTATAGATCGGGTCGGGCCATTCGTTAAACGTGAGTCTCACTTAATATTTATTTTATACTTTATTTATTTGATATAGCGGAAACAGTAATATATCACCTGTGAAAATTTCAACTGTCTAACTCTCGCGGTTCGTCAGATACCGCCTGGTGACAGACAGACTGGCAAACACAGACACAGATAGACTGACGGACAGTGGTGTCTTATTTATAGGATTCCATTTTTACCTTTTTCGGTACAGAAACTTAAAACATTTTTATAGAATAAAGAAGCGAACAGGCACACGGCTCTCCTGATGGTACGAGACAACCGTGTCCTATAGACACCATGTTATAGGTGCGTCGCTGCCCTGTGTGTTAGACCTGGTGTGCAAGTTTGCCGGCTACCCTACCCTCCGGACCGGAACACGACATTGTCATTATGGAGTTAGGAATAAGTAAGGCGGTGGATACCAACGCGGACGAGTTGCTGCACAGCACTCTACACCAGTGGTCTTGTTTGCAATGACCTTGGTAACCTATGCTCGCCTCTTAAAAGCTGCCTGTTAGAAAAGCAGCTATAGTCTATTCTACACAGAGGACCAACACGGGAGGACCCCAACCACACACATTTAATCATGACTGTATTCGACAGAATATCCATTTGTACTTAATAGACCATAAATTATTAAGTACAAATAGATTTTTAATTAAATTTGTAACATTGTATATCTATAAAAGCATTGATAAAATAATGTATTGTCTGTGCAATTGTCGCTGACACGGGTACGTCAAAAACACAATTTATCAACAGATTGAAATTCATCTTATTTTAGACGTTTTTGTTTTCGTCTCTATTAGTTTATAGTATGAAAAGCGAGAGATCAAACAGACCACAAAAAATTAATTTTGTGCTAATAACCCAAAAAGGGTTAACAGAGGTACATATGCACTTTGCACAATTTTAAATTACCCCACTCGGAAAGAGAACCGTCAAGATCGGTCAACACTCTACCACAAAAGCGATTTACTTTTGCTTTATTAAAATCTATCTGAATGTGTCTAGTGGAGCATTTTTTAGTATTGTTAAGTGTGGTTAAGGGGTTCGAATATATTCCAATCACGATCTGGCCAGAACCGCGTCTAAGTAAATTGTATACGTGCTTGGACCGGTGCCGAATAGGTCGGAAAGATGCATGCCTCTCTCCGCACTCCGGAGCGTTCTACAGATTTATAATTCACAATCCTTTTCAAAATATTAACTTAAATTGGATTTCGTTTTTCAATCCACAGTTATGTGATAAATACTTTATGTGCACAATTGAAACGCAGTAAAACTGCAAAAAAGCGACTTCTATTTCATCACAATGTCTATTAGATATTATCAATGTTCTTTTGATGATATCTCAAAAACATCTAAATCAATTACTATACTCTTTATATGGGCGTATACCACCAGTATCACCTATCTTATTAAATAAGAGTTTTTGAAATCCGTTTAGATTGGTGGAGCAATCGCATATCAAACCTACAAGAATTCGAATTGTCGAATCCTCGAATTGAGAACCTATTCCTTTTTAAATCGGTTAAAATATCAATGACTTCTTTGAAAATATCCGTAAGATGGACATATACTTAAGTTATACGATATAAAGCTTGTAAACTTTTGAGACAATTTCCGCTACCGCGAATTCAACTATGCGAGTGACCATAAAATAAGTTTTCCACTGTGACGTAACGAGGTGTCTTACTTTATCCGCCCTATAACAACGAAGAACAAGACGTTCCACTAAACGCGACGTTTCATCAAGATTATTTTCGTTCAAGATTCAAGATGCCGACACCTTTCTCTTAAACGCTTTCCCGCAAGGACAAGTGGACAATGGTCCTGAAAATATAATACCATTAAAAATTGCGCGCTCAACAATATCCTTAAACTAGCCGTTGTCCGCGGCGATGCCCTCGTTTAAAGGTTATTAGTTCTCCTACTAGACTTCAGTACGGACAAAAAATAGTCTATGCTCTTCCTCTATTTGATAAGTACGTGCCAAATTCATATATCATTACTACAGAAGTGAATTCCAAAACAGACAAAGTTAATATTAGAAGAATTTTTGAAATATTACGAATATTCCTCTTTTTATTTTGAATTTTTTAATGCTTTGTAGACCGCTTTATTAAAAAAAAGATTGACAGCCATTCCACAAAACTAAATCTAATAATAATGCAATCTCGGAGACTCGAAGCTTTCGTATTTCCACAGGCGTTTTAGCCATTTTGTACTGAGTATGAAAAACGCTATAACCGTCTATTAGTTAATAAAGTCAACTAGAAAAAGACGAAAATTTTCAATCGCAGTAAATATTACATAATGTATTTTTTATTTTCCGCCATTATAGTAAAACCGTTTGTGTTAAAAATTCAGCGTTTCATGAAACCAAAGGTATATCCGTTGAAATTGTTTCAATTGATAGAATAACTTCAATTGGTTACTGTCAACTTGACTTTTTGATTAGTTAATGAGCCAGCGGGTAGCGACGGAAGTCTGCATTCTTAATGTGAACTTACTATACTTACAAAAGTTTTGTGTAAACACTATATCCAATGTTACAGTGTATTATAGCGTTGGCACTTAGTTAAACTTTATTAATAATATTCATAGTCATCATCACCATCATCATCCTATCAAGCTTAATTAATTTACATGAAGTTATCGTTATATTTCGTTAAATCGGATTTAATAATTCAAAATAGTCACAAGTCATGACCAGTCATGTCAGCATCTTTGGTAAAACGAGGCATCCTTACCTCATCGAGTGAGATAAAACGACATCCAGAACAAAATGCCCCCAAATTTGACTAATTTTACTTACGAAATTAAGTAGTTATGAAAAAAACATCGTCCATCTTTTTCTCGATCCCGCCAAAACTCCAATTAATGTTTAGTAACGAATTTGAATTTTTTTTTGGGTGGCGTTTTGTCAACAGGAAAATGGCGGGACCTGCTGTCACGGTTCAATATTTATGACTCCGGTCACGACTCGACAAATTTTCGTATCTTTTATTTCAGTGCAGTGCTAACTGAGCATAGAGAACATAAATAAGTACAAACAAACAACGCCGGTAAATGGACGAGGCGAAAACTTTACCTGAAAATTGAAACTAATAAAGCCAATGTTTGTTGGTCAACGATGTGTGTTTAAGTTGTAGTAGCTTTAGCATATCATGTTTAACTGAATTCAAAAAGGAGATTCTCAATTCGTCCGTATGTATTTTTATCCTTTTTTGCATATTTGTAACGCTATTTCTCCATCAATATCAAAAAAATATTGATTATTCTTGTTATTTGTGAGAAATAATTCCTGGGGCATGGTCCCGTATAAATTTCAGGTAGCAGCACTTTTTAAATATCAACAAAAAAGGCAATGACTTAGACAATAGAAATGTCAATGAAATTGAAGTTGGTTTTTGCGGTTTTATCTATCAATACCTTTAAACGAGCAATTCTTGTATATATATCAGCGATTTCGAAAACGGCTCAAACGATTTTCTTAAAATTTTGTATATAGGGGGTTTCGGGGGCGATGAATAGATCTAGCTAGGTTTTATTTTCTGGTTTCTTTTATTAATCGTGATTTCATTGAATAAAATCCTATATCATTACGATACAAAGCTAAATTTCGCCAATGTTTTCAAAATGAGAATAGCATAGTTAGAAATCGGGCATCTAGATACGTAGCAACCCGGGTTCAAAACACAGTCCAGTTAGTTATTTTTTTTTTCTTTTTTTTGAGTTCCTTTTTTTGTGAGAAAACTGTGCCTAGAAGCCCCACAGAACAAGTAAAACAATGTAAATTATGTAAAATGCAATTCTGAAAAAAATGTGATGTACTAACAATACACCGAGCAAGGCTCGGCCATCCAGGTACTTATGTTTAAATCAGTTACTATATTTTTATTTTCGTCTATTTTACACTATTGATATGTCAAATAATCTACTATATTTTTATTATTATGTTTTAAGACATTGATGGGTGATAATCATTGTCATTCTAATCAACATTATTGGCCAAATTTGGAAATATTATCAGAAAAGAAATGAAAAAAAAAACACAACGACTTCGTAAAAATTATAATCTTTATTTTTGTTTTTATATATGTAACTTAAGCTCGGACTGAGCTTAAGTTACATATATAAATACAATAAAATCG
>DVZL01005286.1:0-12185 GCA_018236625.1 Lasaia peninsularis
TGCACACCACATTGTGGTAGAATATGTTGGTATAATTAAAAACTTTTACTTTGTTACAACTTTTGACACACATATTCGGCATAGAAATAAATTTCATTTCATTTCACTTCATTTCATTTCAATATCTATGTCTCATTGTTATTAAAAAACTCTTCACACCCATATCTGCGAAAGAAAAGACAGAGATAGATATGCACCCGCGATTAGCCCGAGATGTGACCAGTGGCAAGACTGATAGGTGGTAAGACTGTCGCCATATCGGGCACAAGTCCGTTATTTTAAAAACTTTTTATAATACGAAATTTTAATAAAAACCAAATTACCCACCGCAAAAGAGTTCAGTTTTCTTCAAATACAAATATGTGATACCTTAAGATCTACGAAGTTGTTTCACTGAAGCTTTAGCATGAACGTTTATCGGCTGTTTAATGGCCAAAATACTTGGAGGGCATATGAAATTTGGCACATATAGGGTTTCTATGGAGAAATAATGTAGGGAGCCAATGTTCTTAAATAATTTAAACACAGAGAAGAAAAATCATCATCAGTCATGCAAGTCCATAGAAAATACTCAAGAAGTTATTATTACTTAAAAACCTCTTGTCGTATCTTAATAAAACTCCGAAGATGCTATAAAATTGGAACCGGTTGGCTTGAGCGTTAAATAAAATGGAGGTATTGTAAAAAAATACAGGTGTTATTATAAGTATATTCGAAATGGACTTCTACCAAGTACTGAAAATGAAGAGTATAAATTCCATACTGTAATTTCTGTCAAGATCAAGGATCCAGCTGAAGTAGCAGACGTGAATACTCCCTGCTATTATTGTTTATGACTCGGTGTCCTATTGGTAAGCGTTCTGGAAACCAATTCCGATTCAAACCCCGCGATAAATTAGTGGTTTTAGCTTAAGTACATTTTCTGAGTGCTCTTACAATGAAGGAAGACATTGTGGAACCTTGATTCATGTCTACGAATTCGACCCGATCTATGGTTGGGCCAAGTATCCTTCGAGATTGCAGAGGTCAGATGCAGATGGCAATCGCAGTGTAAAAACTGGTGCCTTTCACAAATCCCCTGGATAAAGTAGCTGACCCTCATGTCGTCTGTTATACGAGCGGTATAAGGTATAAGTTCCCAAAGTACAAACAAAAGTACGATCGTTTGGTATAATATTATCATTTTAAAACAGTAATTATTATCTTATTCAATTAAATTTCTGTTAGATCCAGCTAAATTCGTAGAAATTTGCAAAAGCATACGACGCAGCGACACTGCAATATTTCATGAATGTCTTCCAATTTGCAAAGTACATAAAATTGCAATTTTAATTTGTTGATGCCATTTCCATTTATAACTTGAAATTTAAAAGGAAGTACGAGATATCCTTTATCCTGTTTTTAATTTAGCTAATGTACATTTGATGAGGTAAAGTATTTTGCCCGAAATATAACCTAAAAATTGACGTTTGTTTATAATTCATTTATGTTATTTGTCTGGCTCGTGCCGCTAGTGCACAGCTGTTAACTAATTACATTTTTACGACACTGTCGTTAGAATTCATAAAACGTTATTGTTTTACTCTTATAATTTTACTACTTTGTATTTTTTATGGGATAGAACAGCGAATAAGCTCAAGGTTCTCTTGAATCTTGATGGCAAAAGTGGCCTACACCTACCATAAAATTACGTCTTTGGTTTATGACCAGGGTGTTAGGACTAATATTTTTTCTCGAGATTGTACTTGCCAGTTGTCACATCATGAGACCTAACATCGCCACGTCGGCTAACCATGGGTGCACATGTACTCTCTGCCTACTCGTTCGGGGATGTAGGTGTGACGATATTAGTTTTTTATTTGCTAGCTAGTATAGATGTTCCCGCGACTTCGTCCATGTTTGAAATTAACTAATTAAAAATAGCCTAAGCTACTCCTTATTAGATCAGCTGTCTGGTAGTGAAAGTCCTGTCAAAATCTGTTCAGCGGTTTCAGAGATTAGCTGGAATAAACAGACAGAGAGACACCCAAACAAAAACTCTAAAAAATATTATTTTAGCAAATGTATCTTTTAAGCACACAAACTCGTTTACTAAAAAGTGGTTATTTTATGCATACATGCCAATTTTATTTAATCTTATAGATTATTACACAAGTTTTTGATGGCAGCTGATAGATGCCATAATCACAATTTTTCGACGTAAAACCGTTCTTGCACAGATAATAATTGCTACAGTAAATTCACTTCCGGGTAACGTCAAGTGCCAAACTCAGCACACGCAGAACTTTAAAGTTAATTATTAAGTTCGACAGATAATTAATACCAGCCCCGGCGGCCATGACAGCCTAAGCCGGTTTAATTTTTAAGAGTTTAGATGGTACTAAAATCTTTACTTTATTCTCTCACTAAACTGTTTTACTGTCATAAAAAAATATAACTCATTGGTAGTCTGGAGCCTGGACGCGCACCACCTGTGTCATCTTTATTTAAATTTATTCTCTTTGTTATAAGGAAAAGGAGAAAATATTGGTAGAGTCTGTATGCAACTTTGACGCAGGAAGTCTCGGGCTTGAGTCCCGGGTATGGAATTGGTTCCGAGGTTTTTCAGTTTATCTGAAAAATGTAACATTGCCAGGGATTGGATTTGTGCCCGATATCGCGAGGGACTCGCCACGACACGGGCGTCCCGTGTTGGTCCGGCCTCTCTGTATAGAATAGATCAACTGCCTACTTACCAGGTAGCTCGTAAGAGGCGAGCATAGGCAAACTGGGTCACTTCCAACATCACCACTGGTGGTAGAGTGATGTGCAGCAACTCGATCGGGTAAGGATCTACCGCCTAACATATCCCTGCCGCCATAAAGACATTGTCGTGATCCGTTCCGGAGGGTAGAGTACCCAGTAAACTTAAACATAAGGCTTAGCAGCCCGACCATAGGGCAACGGCGCACATACAACATCTATGGTGTCTATAGACTACGGTTGTCTCTTACCATCAGAAGAACCGTTAGCCCCTTCACTATCTTATCCCATAAAAAAATAAATCATATTATATTAAGAGGAAATATTAATTTGTTATTTTGTATAGGATCTAAATCACTAAAACGATTTAAAAGATCCTTTATCCATAAATTAGGTTTGATCAATGTCGTATACTATACTTAGATACTATTTAAATTCTCAGATAAAAATCGTTTTAATGTCTGTTTTAAGTTATTTAATTAATAATTTATTCTGGTCGTGTCACAATCAAGTGAATTTTACCAAACACGTTGAATAATACAAGAGTTGATGAATAACAATTCAGTTTAAAATAACACTAACTAAAACCTACGTAATTATGAAGGTAGTTTATTTTAGATGTATATTAGGTTGAGGCCGGGTGCCGTCACATGGCAGGTTAAGAGGTTCTGACGGACCCTTGACCTGAACTGTTTGAGAACGACTAAACTTTTTGAAAATCCGACTGTGATATTAAGCAACGAAATCTTATAATAAAAGAGGTCAAGTTGCCACTCGCATATGCGGATACAGAACCCTGTCAAACGTCACAAAGGGTCTTAAAATATTCTTTGAAATTCATTATTTGATTGCGTCATGCATCACTTGAGACAATCTTATAGAAAAATGTCTTATTTCACGCAACGCACATTAAGGTTGGTGCAAAACGTTTTGTATTTAGGTTATGTCTCATTTTTGGAGTAATCGGGCGTTAGAAGTCAAAATAATAATTCAATTAAAAAGGACAAGACCCACTTGGCTAAAATGATTGTAACAGTGTATATTTCTTGTTGCTTTGATATGTTCGATACGCATCGGTAATCAATTACACTTTACGACTTCTCTTGCACAATACGCTCCTTCAACCAATCACAACCATTAGTGATGCCACCACGCTTCTTCATCATCTGACATTAATGGATTGCTCTTGCACCGCACGCTTCTTCAACCAATCACACTATACGATTTCTCTGGCCACCTCGCTATGTCAACCAATCACACTATACGATTTCTCTGGCCACCTCGCTATGTCAACCAATCGCACTATACGATTTCTCTGGCCACCTCGCTGTGTCAACCAATCACACTATACGATTTCTCTGGCCACCACGCTCTGTCAACCAATCACACTATACGATCTCTCTGGCCACCTCACTATGTCAACCAATCACACTATACGATTTCTCTGGCCACCTCGCTATGTCAACCAATCACACTATACGATTTCTCTGGTCACCACGCTCTGTCAACCAACCACACTATTTGATTTCTATTATTGTTTACACGCCAACCGCAGTTCAGTTGCCCTTCCTTTGGTTGTTAATATTTCGACAAAAATGTTTTGCATCCACATCCTTATCTGCTGGATAAAGGTGTGGTTATATAATATATCTGTTGGTATTTAAATTAAATTTTACTTACGTAGAATTAATTATTGGAATAAATATAAATAATAATTGTACAAATTTATAAAACTCATATACTTATGTAGTTTTTAATTTAAGTAAATACGTATTTTATTTTCTGGGTATGGATGGATTAAAATGCAATATATTAGGCTTTGGCTATAAAAATCAATTGTTTTAAAATAATTATAAAAGTATATTTAATAGTTTATTGTTAAACTTTTATATTTAAACTTGCTTTAAATAACTGGCCAAGTGCGAGACGAAGTCGCTGACGAAGGGTTCTATAACCAACCCATTGTCTTAAGCGGCAATTAACTCTACAACTCTATTATAGTTGTTTATATAAAAGTGAATATGTAATCAGATATTTCACTACATATTTTAAAACTTTCTCTGTCTGTCCATAAGTATGCATAAATCTTAAAAACTAAGCAACGGATTTTGATGTATTTTTTTCAATAGATGGAGTGATTCAAGAAGAAAGTTTTGTATGTATTTAATATGTATAGTATACCTGTACGGAGCCGGGGCGGGTGGTTAGTTGAGAATATAATAAGCGAATGCTGACTCGTAGTATTTACCGCGATCTAAACTTGTATAGCAATAGCCATTAGTTGAGTGGGGTCGTTCGTTGTATGGGAGTCCCAATATGTATCGTTTGTCTCTAAATATTCATCATAATATAATCGTTGCTATAGTGGCAACAGAAATACATCATTTGTAAAAATAACTGTAAAAGCGTGATCGCTTTATGAGATACAGCCTAGATACAGCCGACAGATAAACGAAAACACGGACCACGAAGGCCGCTTTTAACCTTTGGATAAGGAACCCTAAAAACAAACTACAATACTCTCATGACACTATAGCTAGGTATGTTATTTTAATATTGCAGGTTTTACAAATAAATGAGTCATTTAGTTCAAAGGTTTTGAGAATGATGTTTATTATATTGGGTGGATGAGTCTGTAAGTCGAAATTGTCATTGCTACAAAACATGGGTCAAGCCTGACGAGGCACACGCCCCCCCGCCCCCCCCCCCCAGCCGTCCGTGCTCAGAATTTTGATATGCTCTTTTGTGTTACCCTCTTAAAATACGTAACTGACTTGACTGCCATAAAATATACGCGCTGTTTGATATTTATTTCAAGCTATCATTGAATACGAATTGTTTTTCAATTCATACGTTTATATAATGAGACTTCCATTTATTTTTTAGATATTAAGGCTTCCAAAAAATTACGCATAACCATTAAGAAAATTCGTAGATATAGAATAATGAATGCATTACTATCAAGATATCTCTCCGAGAAAGTTATACGAAAAGTTAATGTCCTTATGGAATAAATGTATCTAGTATCAAAAGCCAACAGTTTCCCGCGTCCTTGCCTAAATGATACTAACAAGCAAACATTCTAATTAATTCTAGGTCTAAAGGTACTTCAGAATTTTTTTGGGATAAAATAGGGGTGTTCAGCCCCTCTAACTACTTTTACAGCAATATTAAGTATTATACGTCTTTTCAACCCTATCTCGGTACTAAATATTCAAAAAGTCACTTTTAAGTAACAATTTTAGTGTCGAAAATGTATTGTTTCAAAAGGCTTCTTTATTCTACCGACTTCTAGATGCCGAAACAGTTTCAGATCAAATCAAAATCAAATTATCGATTTGATGACGATTATTTTTTTTGTTTTTAATAATTCAACCGTTTATTTAATACTCTTTTTAATTGAAAAAAATGTTGACATCAAATCTTTCTGTGCCTATATTAAATGATCATAATATTATGGCTCCTAGTGCACACCTCTATATATATTGTTAATTAATCACACAGACTTTGTCTAGTGTGGAATCTGGCCGTTACCACAAGATTGTTGAAATTATTATTGTTGACATTATTCATTATTTCTTAAGAATTTTCATGTCAAATTGTTTAATTTTTTTTTTAATTTTGACATGATATTGTACAATTATTGTTCGCCACAAAATGGCGAAATAGGACAGTTCTGTTTTCTTTAATGTAACACCTCATTAAATGACCCTATTTCCTGCAATTAATTATTATCATATAAACGTTAATTATCATTATTATTTGACCCTGAATGTCCTCAAATATGTTGGCAAAGGCGCATGTTATTACAACAGTGCTGCCACCTTAGAAACATCGCCATAATTTTTTTTACGATAGTTTGTTGTTGGCCAATAACTTAACGTATAACGTTATTTTGCGCACGAATTCAACATATTTTACGTATTATTACGTATTATTTTATCAGAATAATTGCTAGAGATATTTTATGTTAACGGGAAAAAGTTCAAAGTATAAAGTATAATTAACATGCCTTGTTATTTTTCACGAGAGAAAATAAGACATTGATATAATTTAAGATTTTTAAGTATTAATAATAAACTATAATTATTATTTAGTCTAACTAGAAATAAAATATGATCTTACCTTTACCTAACTATTATTGTATATATTATTACTAGCTGTGCCCGCGATTTTGTCTAGGTTTTTATTAAATATTAAATTTATTTTGAATATTTCTAAAATAAAACTGTAAAATAAAAGTAGCTTTAGCCGTTACTTGTTACATTAGCTGTCTATCAGTGAAAGTCCCTTCAAAATCGGTCTTGAGAGATTATCAGGTACAAACAGACAGACAGACAAACATTCTAAAAAATATTGTTTTGGTATATGTACCTTGTAAATATACATAATATGCACTTAGCACTAACACTTAGCTTTGTCACTTCAATCAGAACTAAAAGCTTTGAAAACGAGCTTAAAGGCTGGTGTTTTCAACGTTTGTAGAACTTAAATAGTTAGCATCATAATTATTTCAGCTGCTTACATTCATTGTTTGACAAGGGCCTCTGCAAAAAGTCATACTCGTCCTTGGTTTTTTTTCTATCCATAATCTGACACACTGTGGCGATAATTTTAACCCGAGACGCTTATAATATAATATGCTCAATATTAAAATCAAGGCTGTTTTGTTACCACAACGTCGGTGCTTGCCAATGTCATGTTACAGTTTAGATGAACATGGAGCCAGTACATAAAATAAGTGAGAGGGTTGTTGTCCCAGCGTCAGGTTGACAAACAATTTTTGGTATTTCCCAGTGTTGGTGTGTAGAAGTCATCTGCCTTCCACCTCGTAAAAGGCGAGCATTGGTTAACAAGGTCGTTGCCAGCAATAGCACTGGTGATAGAGTGCTGTACAGCAACTCGCCCGGGTACGAATCCACCGCTTTACCTATTCTTGCCGCCATAATGACATTGTCGTGTTCCGGTCCGGTAGCCGGTAGACTTGTACGCCAGCAACGCCCCTACAACATCTATTGTGTCTATAGTCCACTGTCACCATCAGGAGAGCCGCGTGCCTGTTAGCTTCCCTATCCCGTACAAAAACCTTTTAATACACAAAATACATTTTCTTTCATTAAGATATTCTTTAGCGTTACCATCAAATTTAAATTGCTCTAATTAACATATATAAAAAGCATAACCAGTATAAGTACAGTACGTAAATGTTGTACCAAGTGCCGACACTGAAAGTGAAAAATAAAATACGAGAAACAATAACTCCATTTGGTTTTGTAATATAATAATAAAATATTTTTTATTCATTCCACTCACGAATTATTCAATCCAACTCCATTTGTATTCTTGATGTAGGATTTGCGTGTTGGTTTAAAACTCTTCATCCAACTTTGTCATCCGTTTCAGGTGGGATGGTTTGTTGAGTATTTACCAAATAATTAAATTATATTTTACGGACACAAAATAATACATGTCTTGATAAAAGCGCTCTAGAGACATTTTGTTTTATTCTAATGCATTATCTGTGTGTCAGGTGTTTAAACGCTGTGTAAAAACATTATTATCATGTGTCAGAACTGAAACGAATTGTAATAGGGCCACACGGAAGCATCGGCTTTCAAAACAAAAATCCATTAAATCAGTTCATCCAGTCGATAGTTCAGAGGTAACAAACATAAAAACATACATTCGAATTGGTAACGTCCTCCATTTTTTTAAATAATAAAGTGGAGAACCACTGTCTGGTCTGACAAGATGTTTAATTATTCCTACCATTTTTTGTATTTGAAACCTTCCCTGGATGTCTAGGAATAATTCAAAACAAAAATTAGCAAAAATCGGTCTAGTCGTTACAAAAAAGATCTCGCTTTGGTTTCACATACGTTGTTTCTTTCTGAGTTTTGAAATTTTTTTTTATTAAGTTTTAATTTTTAAACATCTAGTTAAAGTAGAGAAAATAAAAAAAAACTTGTTTGCAAGTATACGTAGGTATTGCCTCAAGCAGGCGAACGTGGTATCTTCTGATACTGGCAGCCAATAACAGTTTAACCCTCGGCATGCCTGGTGGTAAAAACTTACATGGTATGCCTGGTGGGTCTGATAGACCCGAAACTTAAAAAAAATCTCGTACAAATTGGTATCAAATAGAAAAATTCATGATTTTCGAATAAAATTTTAAATGTTCTTTAGGGTTTTAAATAAAATATGTGTTCGAATGAAACAGTATTTTCAATTAAAAAATTAATTAAAATTTTAATTCACTTTTTAACATAAATTAAACATGTATGTATATACACATGCATAATCAACTATAAGAAAAGAGATCTCAATCAGATTTTGAGAGATATTAGGGACATATTATGTTATCTTATATTCTAAGCTAAAATAATTCGTCCTCTTCACTTCCGACATCATTTTTAAGATCTTTGTTATGGAAGCAATTTTCAAACTGGATAATTGTATGATCTAGGCACACATGGCTCTTATACAACAGTTGTATTGTGTTGTGTTATATTCATTAAAAAATCTAATTCCCAGTTATATAATGTTTATTTATAATTAATTAGACACAAAATCACAAAAACAACAAATTAATACTTAAATGAAAGTGTCGCGCCGTATGCCTGGTACCGTGAGACCCGAAAGCACTTTACACACGTCCTATCACTACTGGAATGCGCCCTAGATTTAGGTAAAGGGTGGAGGGCGGCAATTAGTTCACTACGGTCAGTTACTGAGAGCGGTTACGCGGGATTTTCAAATTGCAATTTAATGTAACGGTTTAACTGCTACAATGGGTCTCTCAGACCCTACCAGGCATGCCGTGGGTAAATTATGAACAAAGTGTTCCCACTTGCCTTGGAATTATCCCAGTTCTCTCAAATAGAAAGAGCTTAACTAAATTATAAAAACAAATTGGTAGAGTTGTGGCGCCACCAAGAAAATCTTTTTTATACACAGAAAATGAACAGATAGAAAGGACCAGCACAAGACTCTCGTGATAGTAAAACGTTACGTATTCAGGCAGACGGATTTCATGTTGTTAGAAAATACGCAAAGCGTAAAAAATCCAAATTTGGTATTGGTGCGTTGCCAACCTCAAGCCGGATTTAAAAGTATGTTTACTGTCTCTCTTGATCTCCAACTGAAACAAATTTTATGGCAGCACTGTCGTTGTGGCGGCAGGAATAGTTAATACGGTGGCATCAACCCACGCCTGTCGCTGCAAAACTGTACCTCTTAGTCAATTATTAGTGACACGGTATGTTTATGGATAAGACAATGGTAATAGACAGTCGTGGCCTATAGACAATTGAATATGTTATAGGCGCGTCGTTGTTCTGTGGCTCTATGTGCAGATCTACTAGCTACCTTAACCTGCTGACCGGAAAACGACAATGTCATTATGCAGACAAGAATAGGTAAGGCAGTGGCTATTGCTGCACAGCCCTCCACCACTAGTAAAACTGATGTTTATGACTCAGTTAAACCTTGCTCGCCTCTCACAAGCTGCCTACGAGCTTGTTTTCCAGCTATTTCATTTTAAACATACTTTTATAATTAAAAAATGTAACATTGAAGGTACACTGGCATGCATTTTTAACATTTCACGTTAACATTATGATTCAGTGTAAATATTTAATACAAAAAAAAATGTGAAATTCTTGCTCAGAATATTGATTACATTTCGCGACACAAACGCATGGTCCACGACCACGATATATGTTTCGCCACTCGTGTCAGACGGGAGATTATCTGAATGCGTTTGCGGAACACTTTATTTTGTATCATAATAATTAAAATGTTTTATATTTTCTATTTAAATTGAATGAAATAACGTGTTTTGTGGAAAAGCACAAGTGTTAGCACAAAACCCCTTTAAGACAGGTTGCCTACATTGTAAAGAGGCCCTTTACAATATAGGCCAACTGGTTTTTGGGCGTCGGTTTGGTTGTCATTAACACCGTGACAAACAAACGAAGACTTGATTATGTAGTTTCCCGGATCGATACTATCACTTTGTTACTGTCGCCATAACATCAGTGCTTGCTCCTGTCGATTGTTAACCTAAAAAAAGATTTGCGGTTGGTCTCAGCGGTGGCACAGGCCTTCTGTGTAGAATACGCTTCCCTGCAAGAAAGACCGTAACGCAGGCATTGTTTGTATGTATGCTTGTATGCTTAAATGTCTTATCTATTTTTACCGACATAATAACAACACCACAATTGTCTCTTACTTTCGGGAACACCGTGAATTATTCCTCAATGTTCCCGGATGAATTGTTGCACAGCATTCTACCACCAGTGGTCTTCCCGGTAACATTTATATATACACAGAGGAACCGGACCAACACAGAGAAAAATATTATAAAATCCCACTGAGTTTCATCTGGATCCTTTTAGCGACTGGCTTGTATTGAATTTTTATCATTTACACTTACATAGTCTTATCTTAAATACTTTATGTATTTATATATGTATAGTGAATGTGTGTAGTCTGTGTAAAATAAAATATTCCACCATTTTCTATCAAAATCCAGATCAAATACGTTGAGTGGTTTTCCGGTTATACGGTAAATAATAGACAAACATCGGACACCCAAAACAAATGGTTAAGTTCGGAGGCGGCCCTGGAATCAATCCCAATTATTTTTTCTTGAATATCTTCAATACAGAGCTCTACAATTATCAATTAAAATAATTTTAAGTACGTTTTCTATCGAATGGGATGTTTTAATTATGAGACGTATTTTTAAAGTGACAAAAGTTTTATTGATAATTAACGAAATACATTTACAAATAATATTTGTTTTTATTAAAATAGAGTTCTACAATTATCTAAGTCGTTGTTTACAATGTATTTTTAGTTAATTCGGGTTTCGTTATTAAAGTATATAAATGTTGTTTGTTTAAAGTTTAGTATAATAGGATAATCTTATATACTTATACTAGGCGGTTGCAAAAAAAAACTATAAGCTAATGGCCGCCTCGCACATAAACACGGGAGAACGAGTTATCTGTTTAAGAAGTTGGGAGTTTAGCATTTAATTGTGAAGAAGAGGATTACTCAACACCTGCAACTCCTAAGATAGCTAACACCATTTTTTTGGTGTTACTCTCAAAAATGTATAATTATTTAAATATTTAATACTAGCTGCTACTCGTGGCTTTGAGCACGGAGTGTAGATGTTTCAATGACATGAAATAAAAATATTTATTTGTAAACATTATTAAAAAATACAAGCCAGCTTAATTTCTTTCGAAGGATCTTGTCATCGAGTTGTCGTGTTTGTGTTTTGATTCGGAAATAGATTTTTTATGTAATATGTGTTATTTTTAATGTTTTTCAGATTTTTCTGAATAAGCATTACATTGCCCGGGATCGGCGTGTGCCCGAAGTGGCGATAGGCTTGCCACCTATCACATCAGGGCCCTAGTACCTTGGCT
>DVZL01005287.1:0-12184 GCA_018236625.1 Lasaia peninsularis
TGGACTTACGAGTCGTGGATATACTAGCACACCTCTGCCTACCTCTTCAGGGATAATAGGCGTGAAGGTACTTTTTCCATACATAAAGGGCAATAACGGGATCAATAATAATATGTATGTGTTTATATTCTAAAACATTATGTCAATAATTCTCCACTTAGGTATATCGTGCATGCAGTATGTCTGGAATATTAAAGGTTTTGGCTTTTGAATGTATGCCAAGACAAATGTACAAGAGTATATTTATTTCACATTTGACAATAAATAATGTTGCGGATAAAGACAAAAGCTCAACCTTTGGCTTTAAGTAAGCGCTTTTAAGTTTAGAAAACTCAGAAGATGAAAAATTATCAGAGTCACAACCATGAATCTAAAGATAATATCTCGAGATTACACTTTTCTTTACCCTCATAGGACCGACTATTACATATTCCTAAGGCCGGCTTATTTTTGCCTTGTCAAATTAAGTTGTAAAATCGGCCAAGAGCGAGTCGTAATCGAGCTCGAAGGGTTCCGTACCATTTGTAGAAACAAAAAAAAAATCACGTTGTATGGAAGCAACCTTTATATATTTATTATGTTCCGTTTCTAGTATCTTGTTTTAGCAGAAATTTCAACTTTCTAGCTATTACGTTTTATGGGTTACTGATGACAGTCGGACGAACCGCGAAATCTTAGTCATAGGACCCCTTAGAACCCTAAAAATATCAGTTTTTACACGATAAAGCTTTCATAGTGTTCAGAACTCAAATGGTGAAGTATTTTATACGAAGTTATATTTGTCAAGCATTTTGCATGTCCCACGTCAATTTACCCAAAAACAGGGCGAAACTAGAATTCCCTTTGTAGCAGTGGAGCGAATTTGCATTGTAAAACAAAGATTTTTGATTTGCATGATTGCCGTTGTCTATATTTATTTATGAAGTGCATTCTAGAGAAAAGATTTTGATGTTTTTTTTTTTTATATTGGTAACGGGATAAGACAGCGAACAGGTACATCGTCTCCTGATGGTAAGAGACAACCGTGGCCTATAGACATCGTCGATGTTGTAGTAGCACCGCTGCCCTGTTGTCGGTCTGTTCGACCTTATGTGCAAGTTAATCTTTTTTAAAAGTCTTAAGTTTTATTACTTTATCAAACATATAATTTGTGTGCTTTGTTTACTTTTTTGGGTTTAGGTTTGAATAAATTTATGTAATTCGTCCAGGGATATTTATTTTTTAATATCGTTCTCCTATAACAAAGATTGATACGCTATCTTATGCTGAAATAAAAAAATTAACCGAAACATAATATTTACATCGAGCTACCTTAGGATGGTCTGACCTACATCCACTCGTTTTCATCTTGCAGAAACAACGATATTTTCGTATAATAAAGCGCTGTTTTACTTTTCATCTGAGTTCGCTTTTAATTAATTAAAAAGAGAATTTCGCCTTTGAAAGGTAAACGCTTTAGAATTGTACTAATTTATAGAGGATGTAATAAACATTTATTTATTTCCAGCTTTGACGAGGTGCCTTGTCAAAGTAATGAAAAATTTGTTGAATCCTGATTCACAAAGCTAATAGTTAACTAGCTGTAACCTTGACTTTAGTCACAATCTTAAAGATGGTCAGGCGGGAAATTGCATCTTTCCAGCCAGTGTGATAAACTATGTTGCCATTTTTTAAATCCGTTGTGTCTACAATTTCCAAACCTTAGAGTAATTCCCCAGAGCTTGCAAAAAATTCAAGTGCGTTAATGGATTATGGTCTAAGAAAACCCCTTGAGTAAACGGCATAAAACATAATGTAGCCTGTAGTCTACTTTACAAGTTAGGTTACCCGCATTATACAGTCAAAGGTGAACTATACGTTTAAAGATCTCCTCACTTATGATGATAGCTCGAATATTTATCGTGAGAGTTATTATAGCTGGAATTCTTAAACTACGAAACATACGTCTTGGAAGAAGTTATAGCCTAGAACCGATAATTATTGGTAGATTTTTTTATAGTAGAATGAAAACTATTTAAAAAGAAACATAATAAATCAAATTATCATTGATTCGAGTTCGGGAAGTAAGAGGAGGTGAGTTTTTAAAGATAAAAATTGGTTTATCTCTATTTCCAGAATAACAATAAGTCCTATGGCAAAAAGTTCAATAGCAATTAAGTTGTAGGCAATAAAAAGATCTACAACTTTTGCCTTTGCTTTAAAAAAAGGGAATACAATATTTTAAAAAAGTAGTACATTTATACCTACAAACTTTCGCGTTTATAATATTAGTAGGATAATTTTGAGTGACTGGTGTCATGTTATCTTTTAGTGAAATTTAAAATAAAGACGAAATCATAGAAAACGTAAAATTATCTAGAAATATTATAAATCTTAAAATCGTAGAAGAGACGACTTCTCGTTATTTTATAATTTGTACCCGTTCACTGGAAATATTACAGAAAGTTTGAAATGTAAAACAATTAATTTTAGTCTATTTTCACATCACAAAAAATTACTGAAGCATTAATCGATGGATTTCAACAGTTTTAGAACATTATTGGCACTTAAGCCTGAGTACAATTATTGTTCAAGTAATAGGAAAATTATTTAAACAGGAAATATAGTGACTGCATGCCATTTGGACTCAGTTGTGGGATTAGGCACAGTATGCTAGAGCCCTTTCGTAAATTTTAATTGCCAGGCATCAGACGCCGAATACCCGGCTGCGTAGAATCCATACATGTATCGTACGTCAGTTTTTATAGTTTTTATGCGAAAACTGAATGTATGCCTATATGTGACCGTAGGTATCGGCTTCTTGACAAACAAACGTATGAAAGAGTACTTATAACACAACAACTAAAATCTTTATTTAATTTCACCTCTTTCATATCCAATATGTGATTCATAGCCATGAAGTTTTATCAGGTTCAAGGTTAAGGATACCAGGAGCTCATACTCTTAATAACAATCCTCCCCTGATATAAAAACTCTATCTCATTTTTTTCTGGCCGACTATTTCACACTAACAAGGCCTTCTACAACCTTACAAAACTTACTACCTACTTTGATAGAAATGTTTGACGCATTTTTATTTAATTTACTTCGTTCGCGTTTTGTTTAATTATTTCATCATATACTTTTCTAATAAAATTCTAAAATAAAAGTAGCCCAAGCCATTCCTTATTACATTAGCTGTCTGCTAATGAAAGCTTACTCAAAATTGGTCCAGCCGCTTCAGAGATTAGCGAGTAGCACCAACAAACAGACAGACAGACAAAAATTCTAAAAAACATTATTTTGTTAAATTTACCTAGTAAAAATTGTTTATTTAGTAAAAAGTGCTTATTTTAATATTACTCCCGAACCATTCCAATTTTATTTGTTTGATTGTATAGTACATATATTATGAAACAAAACAATACATTAAAGTCATATTAGCTTCATATGCATATCAGAACATGTTCATATTATTAAAATAGTACATAACTTTCCAATTAAACAATTTACCATTCTTCGCTGGTGTTTAATAAAGTTAATTATTAAAACAATCATGACAAAAACGTCGTTCCTCGAACTGTTAATTGAAGCGTAAAAAACAATGACGGTAAAATTTTAATGCTTCAGCAAAAAAATGGGTCAAAATTTAAATAATAAAAGCCTCCATGTCGACACGATAAATGACATAGTAAAAGTGCGATCGTTACTGTCAGATGCATGTAGCGCTGCAAAGAAAACCATTTATTAATAGCAGTGGGTAAGAGCGATTTTCCACCGCCTCCGTCACGAGAAGACGACTCGGGCAAATTTGTATTTTGAAACGTTGATGAATACGAGCTCGCGTTTTTCAAACTACAGTCTATATTGACTTAAAAGATACATGATCGTGAAATGCTCTGAAGAGTTGTTTGATTTGGTTTTCGAGATATCTAGCTACACTATATTACAATGTTTTTCATGTTTTTGATTTTGCAATCTAAATGGGTTGCAAAATCAAGTTAAAAAATGTTAGTGAACTGTGTCATAGAAAAACAATGGAATACAAAGAGTTAATAGAGGACCTTCTATTTTCTTTCAATTTACGACCCCCCAAGTGAGGCTTTGCGACCCCTGTAGGGGTTTTAAAAACACTGCTATAGTATCTGTAGTAGTAGGCGCTGTCAATATCTACGACCACCATGCGTGACGCTCCTCTACTTTGCGATTCTAAAGGCTTTTTTAATCTCGTGCAATACCTATGTAGAAAGAATTACCAGAGGTAGTAATTCTAAACAGATACGACTTTAGGAACCTTTAAGACGATAGCGTACTCAACGCATCTGTGATACTCTTGGTGGTGACAAGATCACTTAGAATCGTGTGACCTACTTGCCCATATGCCTCTTTTATAGAAAAAATTGGTAGTCTTTAGATTCGGTCTACGGACGATAATTTTAACGTGATATTGTGACTACGGACTTACCATCCGTCACATAATGGGACCTAATATCGTCGGCCAATCGTAGGTTCATGTGCACCTCTTTGCCTTTTCGGGGAATTTTGGCGTAGGTACCTACTATTATATTATTTCAAACTGGTTTCTCTTTTACATAATCATTTCGTCGGCAGTTTAACCATTGTTTTCAAGTGGAGTCGGTGTCCTGGACGAGGGTTCCGGGTTCCCGAATAGAACAAGTTGTTCTTATAAGTTTCTTTCTGTTTATCTGTTAAACATAAAGTTGCCTGACTTAATATCGCTGGACAATCATCGGTGCATTATAGTATGTACCTCTTCCTACCTTTTCGAGAACTTAATGAGAATATTTCAATTTTAGTTTAAATATTTGCCGTGTCGTGGCCAATGAGAAAATACAAACATGGAGCTTCCTTTTGGATAATATATCGTAATTCGCGACCCCATGGGTCTTATGAAAATTTGGGGCAAAGAGCCTTAGATCAAATTACCGTGGGCTTTGTGGTTGGGACCTTAAACGGCTGCGTCGGTTTATAAACGTTTGAACTCTGTGCAGGGTGAATTTTAATGTTATTAACCTACTTTGAAGGAAAGTGTTCAATTTCAAAAGAGTCATCTAACAAAAATGACGTAACTTTAGCCTTCTTCGTTTTGGCAAATCAAATATTTTGAATCCAGTTTTTTTCTTCAAACAGTGTGATATTATTCCAAAGTAATTAAAACTTGGTTAAAAATTGACTTCAATTCAATATCGTGTCATCAGAACTGACTTTTTCAAAAACCACTGAACCAATTGACTTATCGCTTGTCGAGGGGTTAGCGTACACGCCTAACGCCACCAACCAATCGTGAGGCTTGGGATCGATTACTGATGAAGGCAGGCATTTATGTGATGAACATACATCTCTATATTTCTCCTACGAGCTGTCTGGCTGAGAGGCAGATGGTCTATTCTACAAAGGCGTACCAAGTCATGTATTTTATGCTGATATATTTATTTATTATAATTTCATAAAATTTATATATGAAGTATCTATGACTTACCTTTCGAAATAAGAATAATTAAAATCCATGTTGAATTAATGGTGCAATTGTTTAACAAACAGATAAATATAATCGATTAGAGAACTTCTCATCACTTTGAAGTCGGTTAAAAATTATAATAAACTATTAAGAAGTAAATGTGGTAATGAAGAGTCCAATGAAATTTAAGAAGGGAACAAGTTTTTACAACTCTTTAAGCTTTCCTATTACATTACTTTCATTAAACATTTATTTTACATTCAAATTCTTAAAAGACTGTGATCCATAATTTTGTAGCTGTTGAAATCTGAATATAAGTCAACTTCTCTAGTATATTTTCTAGTACATCATAAAAGTCAAATTTATTTGGTATGTTTTGTATCACTACATAGTACAAAACAAAGTCACTTACTGTTGTCTGTCCCTATGTATGTTTAAATCTTTAATCTACCCAACGGATTTTGATACGGTTTTTTTCATTTATAGAGTGATTAGAATTTTTTTCCTTTTATTGGAACACAAAAACTTCTTGTGTTAAAATATATGAATACATTGTTTGTGGTTGAGCTCCTCCGAAAATGGCTTGACCGGTTCTAGTGAAAATTCGTCTGCATGTTGATTAGTCTGCATTATGATCGGTCAACATCTATTTTTCATACCCCTAAGAGCGGACGATATAAAGTTCGCCGGGACAGCTAGTAATATATAAAAATTTCGTTAAACAGTGTTAATGACATACTTAGAAATGGCTGTACCGATTTGGATGAAACTTTATATGTACACTTGTTATATCTGAGAATAGGTTTTTATCTATTGATCATTCGTCTAAGTGCGGGCGGTATGAAGTTCGCCGGGGCATAGTATAGCCTTAGAACAGTAATCGTGTGTTTTAAACCCATGGTTTAGAATGTTAAATGCCTTGATAAGAAGTTACATAATTTAAACATTGTACTTCACACAAAAAATCTTTTTTGGATATTCAAGTCTTATTGAATAATTCTAGTAAAATCCGTAAAAGACAAATAGTTAAAGATACATTTTCTCTTTGACCAAACATTTCTATGTTTTCCGTGACCTATTTCCAAACTGAGATCTTATTATAATCGATTCGGAGCGCCTCTTCAAGGGACGGTTGCTTAAGTATAGTGCTTATTCCTAACAACAACCTCTTTCACAAAAAACGAAGTTGCTAATTTTCTTATTCAGTTATGTTACAAGTATATTTTATATTTTCATATTATTCTTATATAATTGTGAAATTTACGCTCTTAAAACTATTACTAGGTACTAAAAAAAATTAAAAGCAATACTGGTTAACTTATGTATATTAAATTTGAATAAAAGCTAAGTAATTTGGAAAAGTATAAATACGATATCTACATACTTTTGAAACAGGAAAGACAGAGTTATAAACAGAAAAAATACGTTTTTTGTATGGCAGCACCCTTTATATATTTAGTTTATTCTGTTTTTAATAATTGTTGTTATAGCGGCAACATAAAAACATCATCCGTGAAAATTCCAACTATCTAGCTATCACGGTTCATGAGATACACCCTGGTGACAGACAAACAGACGGACTGCGGAGTCTTAACAAGGTTCCGTTTTGACTCTTTGGGTACGGAACCCTAAAAATGAGTGACAACCCTGTATATATCATTATCAGGGCAAGGACTAAGCTTTTACACTCAAATAACCGAGATAATGTCTAACGTATAAATAATGTTCAAACTTCTCTAGATACCTCGTTCAAAACCAAGATACGACGACGATTGCATTTCCCAATTATATTACAAACATTCAATACTACAACTCCAACGAAATTACTCAGAAATTTCTTCGCAAGAGGCTCAACACATTGCCAAGTACGTTACTTCGCTAGACACGTTAGTTGTTCGTAACAAGCAATGTATGTGTAAATTTGCAATTTAATGACATTGCAGATGGTCTAGTTCGGCTGGTGTAGTGGTAGAAGATCAGACAGGGTTGTTGTCGGAGATAAGGCATGCGTATAAGCTCTCGAAGCCGGCTGTAAGTACTTGGATTCCGCTTCTGAATTGCCATCTACTCGCTGTTTGAGAAATAGTGTTCCTACCAAGATAATTTCACAGTTTCAAGATGATGCAAACACGATATATTTGTTAGTTATCCTAAACCTGATGCTTGTTGTTCAATATAAAAACAAAAATACTGTTTTTAATTGTTATGTTTTATAAAAACAACATAAGACCTATATTTTATCGCTTTATGGTAGAGCGTACCTAATCGGTATCCGACTTTGACGCACAAGGTCCCGGATTCGTTTTCCTTGAACCTTTTTTAGGGTTCTTTACCCAAACTTTGAAGAACGGAACCCTATTACTAAGACTCCACTGTCTGTCTTTCTGTCTATCTGACTGTCATTTAGTCACCAGTTTGCTATCTCTGATACCCGTGATAGCTACAAAGTCTGAATTTTCACAGATGACGTATATATATTGCCGCTGCATCAACAAATACTAAAAACAGAATAAAATTAATATAGAAAGATTGCTCCCATACAACAAACGTAATTTGTTTGCCGTTTTCATTGATAATGGTACTGAACCCTTTGTGCGCGAGTCGACTCTTGGCTGATTTTTACATTACGTCAGTATTAATTATTTTACACTTTAGTCTATTAGAAGCAAATATCGTACCAAAGTATAGAGAAGTGCAGACTATTATAAGTGATTTGTATGTGTCTGACTCAAGTGAATATTATTCACATTGTGACCTGACTCATACAAATTTGACACATTCTCGTTAGAATGGCTTTTGAACAAACGCTCCGGTACCGCCCTGGGATTTGGATGAGATATTACCGATTATATTTTGTATCTTTTACCGTAATTTAACTAAAATACATAGTGTTGGGATGAGAATTAAATAGATAATAATAACATACACATAATATAGATATGATTAAAGTGAATGGACATATTAATATTGTGCTTGGGAAAATATCATTACTTATTTAACTAGCGACTCGCCCCGGCTTTGCACGGGTATATTATGCATGTGTATATTCAATCTATATAATATCTATACAAATAAATAAAATTGGAGTGTCTCTATGTAATATTGAAATAGCTGCTTTTTACAAGATACGTTTACGTAGTAATTTTAATTTTTTTTCTGTCTGTCTGTTTGTAATCCCTGAAACGGCTGGACGGTCTTAATGGAACTTTCACTGGCAGATAACTGATGTAATAAAGAGTAGCTTAGGCTTATATTCAGAAAGCTATAAAATAAAATAAATAGAGACAGACCACGGGAAGCGATTTTGTTTTATACTATGTAGTGACATACACTTGTACTTTTATTCCCATGCAACTAACATGATTTTTTTTGTTTTTCCAAAAATGTACGGAACGTTCGGTGCGCGAGTTCGCATTTGGCCGGTTTTTAATTTTATTTTTTCATAAAAAAAATGACAAGTTCAGTCAAATCGAGAATATATAATCTACTAGCTTTGCGCTCGCAGCTTCACCCGCTTGAACTATTTTAATAACACGAATAATTTTAAAAGGGCAGAAAATTTGCCATCTTTTAATAATGCCTAAAAACATACCTTTTTTAATGTAGTCGGTTTAAACGTAGCCTATGTTTTTTCTCAGGGTCAATTCTATCTCCGTGCCAAATTTCATCAAAATCGGTTTAATGGTTTAGGCCTGAAAGCGTAACAGACCGACAGATTTACTTTCGTATTTATAATATTAGTAGAGATTAGAATGTTAGCGAATATACATAAGAAACATATATTTCCTGTTCCGAAATATCCACTGGTGCAATTTAAGATTGAATACTTTGAGAACATTGTAGAATTTCAGATCGTATTCGCCTTTATGTAGGACTAAGGATGAATTTAGAGTAGCTTCCAACATTGACTTGAGAATTGTATAAATATTAATGACTTTCGAAGGCAGACCACTTTAGATTAGCCTTGTGTGCATTACAAACAAACGTTAAGACTTGGAATACATTTTCGAATAATTTTTTGAAGAAAATTTTCTCAATTTATATATACAAATATATAAAATTGAAGTATCTTTATGTAATATTAAAATAACCTCTGTTTACTAAATGCATAAAATGTATGTATACAAGGTCATCATCATCATCATCTTGGCGTTAATCCCGACATGAGCCAGGGTCCGCCTTCCTTGTCAAACCTCTCCACTTTGCCCGGTATTTAGCATCCTCTAATGTAAGATTAGTGGAACTCATATCCTCTTTTATGACGTCAAGCCAACGCTTCTTGGGTCTACCACAAGATCGTGTACCTGGCACTACTAGGTCAAGGCATCTGTTCCCTATATAATCTTTCGGTCTGCGTGTGACGTGGCCAAACCAGCGAAGACGGGCTTCTTGTAATTTATTTGAGATATCGCGTACACCGAGGCTGCCCCGGATGTATTTGTTACGGATACGGTCGTGTCTGGTTACACCGCACATCCATCTCAGTATTTTCATCTCGGAGACACGACGTTCTTGAACATGTCTTCGCAAAGCCGGCCTTGCCCCGCCACCATACGGAAGAATAGGGCGAACGATGCTGAACAAGGTACATATAGCAAAATAATATTTTTTAAATTTTTGTCTGCCTGTCTATTTTTATTGTTTATTCTGAAACGCCTAAATGCCTAAACCTATTTTGACGTTTACTGGAATACAAATGACGGAATAAGGAATATATTAAAAAAATAAGTTTCAGGCGTTAAAGCGTAATTCATTAATAAACATACCTACATACAGAGACATACAGACACTCACATTAATTACTGTAACATAGGAGATATATTACTCATTTTTGATAGTAGTTTAATAAGCTCAAACTTTAATATATTGTCCTAAAATATATTAGTTAATTTATTTTAACCTTATGTGTTTGTCTCTAATTGTATACTTACTTTAAAAAGAGATAGATTGTCGTCGTATACTTACTTTAAAAAGAGATAGTGATCATTTGAAAAAAGTTAACTAGCGACCAAAAAAATATTTTTTTTCGTAATGACCTCATCCCCATTTTACATCAGGTTTTTGATATCTATCTGTTCTAGGGCATTTGACAAGGGCACCAGTTTTTATACAGCACGACTGCTATTTGACATTCGTACCCCAGAAGAGAAACCAGGTCCAATCCTAGATTAGATGGATTTCGAATACACAAATTCAGTTTCTAGTTCTTATAATCTAGTTTCTAAATCAGATATCAGAGACGGCTGTTTATTCTAGGGCACCAGTTCTTACACAGCACGACTACCATCCGACGTTTTCATCCCAGAAGGGAAACCAGCTCCAATCCTAAATTAGGTGGAATTCGAATGCGCGAGTCCGAGTTTCCTTACGATTTCCATCACCATACGAGCACCCAGAAAATATTTAATTATAATTAGCTAAATATAAACAATCCAAAATAATGTTGGATTGTTTTGATGGATATCATAAATACCCAACTCCACGTCCAGCACCGTTCCTATTATTGACACATCCATTAATGCCCTGTCAGTCACATAGTTGTTTTTGTTTATACGAAACATATAAATCACTGTTGCTTTTGTATTTTATTCCCCATTTTGGAATTTGGACGTTGATATGTTTTATTTATTAGTTTATTCAAATAGCTTCCATGATATTCGCGAAATGCCTACAATGATTGAGTTGATGTAATCCACAGTTAACAAATACCTGCAACGTGCGCGGTAAAATGCTGTGTATCTATTATTGAAGTATTTTTTTATTGGATAAGGAAGCGAACAACCACACGGGTCTCCTGATGGTACGAGACAAACTGTGGCCTATAGACACCATAGATGTTGTAGGTGCGCCGCTGCCCTGTGCTCGGGTTGTTAGACTTTATGGGTTATTCTACCAGCTGCCCTAACCTCCAGACCGAAACACGACAATGTCATTATGGTGTCAGGAATTTGTAAGGCGGTGGATCCCTACCCGGGCGAGTTGCTGCCACAGCCTTCGGGTGTTTTATACCAGACTGGTGTATATAAGTTCATATCTCAATCAGGATATATTTTAAATATTGAGAAAATTGAATTTAGGTTAGCAGTTGATGCTTAAATAATTCTGAGAATTAGAAAAAAAATCATGTTGAAATTTCAATATGAAAAAAACTTTTTCAAATTCTACTAGGTAACTAACTTTTTATGAAGAAATTAAAAAAATAACTTTATCAAATCAAATCCAAGCTATCATTGTTTTAATAAAATAACCTAAAATAACAACTGTTCTCCGCAAAGGTCAGAGATAACAGTTTTAAATGAAAACAAAAACCGCCAAGTGCGAGTCAGACTCGCGCACGAACGATTCCGTATCATAATACAAAACGTTAACAAAATCAAGTTTGTTGTATGCTAACACCCTTTATATATTTATTTTAGTCTTTTTCCCTTTATATATTTATTTTAGTCAGTTTAGTACTTGTAATACATCATTTGTGAAAATTTCGACAGTCTAACTATCACTACTAGTGTTCGCCCGGTGGTTGAAATTCGACCTATAGGGTCGAAAGTTAATTAAAAACTCTTTTATAGTTTGCTAAATGTCCTTGACCGTTATATTTAGAAATATAAAACATTAAAAAAATATTATATGTCAAACGAAACAATTTGACAGGAGTCTTGGCGGGAACGCGGAATGGAGCGGTTCACTGTGAGATATTATTTCTCAAACAATGTGTTTTATTAGTGT
>DVZL01005288.1:0-12182 GCA_018236625.1 Lasaia peninsularis
GGTGTCTATAGGCGACGTGTATTTCTTACCATCAGGAAATCCGTCTGCTTGTTTGCCTTCCATTAACATAAAAAAAAGTAAAATCGGACCCTATTACTAAGACACCGCTGTCCAAATGTCGATCTGTCTATTTGATAGTTATTAGGTTGTATCTTATGAAACGTAATAGCTAGACAGTTGATATTTTCACAGATAATGTATTTCTGTTGCCACAATAATAACAAATATTAAAATCAGAATTCTCCGGGAATAATAGGCGTGGAGTTATTTATATTATTAAGCACAAGAATTCTAAAAAATACGAAAAATGTGTTCGACTGCTTGTTTTTAGTCGCCTGGATATAATATAATTTTTAAGTGTCTTTAATGTGCAGAATTCACTCTTTTACAGTTTAATTTTATGTTTAGATAATCACACACACGAAAAACTTTCGTATGAATGTGAATGAATCGTTAAAAACAATCTGAATAAATTGTAAATTGCAGAATTACAGATTCATACGCTTGGATTGCACAAAAATGAAAGTTAAATGAGTTATAAATAATAAAGTGATCAAATAAGTGGATCACCAATCACGTTAATGGATTGAGGGCCTGAATAATAAAATTATCCGGACGATGTAACCGGAGACCGCGGCTCGCCCTCACCGGCGACACACGACGGACAATAAACCCCAAATAAATATAGTGAAAATCGATACACAAACTGAACACAAAAACAATGACTTTTTTGGTTCCGTACCCAAATAGTAAAAATGGAACACTGTTACTAAGACTCCGCTGTGAAATATTCACACACAATGTATTTTTGTTGCCGCTATAACAACTAATACTAAAAATAAATAAAGGGTGCTCCCATACAACAGACTTTTATTTGTCGTTTTTACAGATAACGGTACAGAACCTTTCATGCGTGAGTAAAAGTTGCACTTGGCGTGTTTTTTCGCGAGGTTAAAATATAACGTCACTGGCTTTAAAACTGGACCCTTTTTAAAAGCTCCTTAATGATATTGTGAAAAGAAACATTGCGATGTCTTCTTCTTTAGTCCCAGCCTTTCCTGTTTATATATCAGATAATATATAGGTCGGTTACCTAATCTAGGGGATTAGAAAAGGGCCTCAGTTTTTACTGAGTCCCTCCCATCTGCAACCCAAAAGAGAAATCAGGCCCAAAACTACATTTGTTCGAATTTGGATATACGAGTCTGAGTTTTGTCATGATTTCCTTCAGCATACGATAAGTAATATAAGGGTAGGCAGAGTATACTTTGTCTTTACTCTGCCTGTCTATAGTCTGTGAGAGTAGGTAGGTACATATGCACCCACTATTAACCTTCGATAGCCCATAATGTGACAGGTGGCAAGTCCGTCGCCAATCGTGTACAAATCTGGGGTTACCTCAAGATATTTTCCTTTACCGTAAGAGCTTATTAATACATGGTGGGGTTTGAACTAAAGAAATTGATCATTACCAGAAATTGAAGTCCGACTAGAGTACTGGCTCCTAGATAACTAGAGCCTAGTAGTAATAATGTATTATACTCGTCTATTGCAAAAAATAGAAAAATGTTATTATCGTCAATGTTAAGTAGTAAAAAGTTCACCAGATCGGCTAATTCGTTATAAAATTTATTTGACATATCTCATCTATAAATTCGTAATATTCATCTTTCACCCACGTTTTATAATTAAATTAATTATAATTTCAACCAATTACGCGTCTAATAGTTAAGTCAAAATGCTAGTGTAAACCAATCAGACACGTCACATAAAAATGCAAATTTTATTCCACTAATCCGGTAATTATTCTACATCCAAGCTCCAACTAATTTGAAACTATACCAACTGGTCTGGTAATCATGGTAATAGCAAGGTTGCTAATGAAATTAGTATGCGAAGGCCCGTGATGAATGTTCGCCGCTGCAGCGCGCCGTTTTATTGTGTTTGTGCAAGCGGTTCTTCTTCCTACTTTGATTACTTGCTACAATGGCCTGGGTAATGTGTGTAACGAGTGTTACACCAAGCCAGAATGCAGATTATAACATTTTAATGTATGTTTATCTCTACATTTTCTTTAAATAAAGCAGCAGAAAAAAGTTTCCGCGACGGGTGAATTGGTGGCTGATTGTTATTAATATTATTTATTTTATTTACTTCGTGAAACATGAGAACAAGTGATTGTATTGTTATTTTAAATAAATTATTTTGATCTCAGATATAAAAGATTTAAAAATCCAAACTTTGATATGGTTGTACCAATTGATTATTTTATTGGTTTGTAGCAAAAAACTTAACTACGGATTGACAGTTAAGTTATCATTCCCATTAAATTTTGGAACTCGATGCCCCCTGCCTAACCCATCAGGGATTTGGCGTGATGGTATGTATTTATTAATGTAATTTCACTTATACGAGGTATTCCTCCAGGAGCAGTTTACTGTAAATATTTAAACAGTAATGTGTAAACGGCTCGGTGATGTCGAGTTGGCAAACACTAATACACAAACTAACCCATTATAAATTCAATTAGGAGAAGACAGACAATTTGAGAGACGAGGTAAACAGAACCCTGATCGGGGCTTACTGCGTCTCCTCAGGGTTACCGAGGGAATTGACTTTACTGGATACGCTTTTGATGTTCAAGTTTTGCCTTTATGGATTTTGTTATGGTTACACTAGTATTACTTGAAGCTTTTTTCGTTGAAATTATTCCATGTACCTACTGTGTATAGTTGGATCAAATTACAGATAGTTGAGAAAATGTCTGTTTGTATTGAATTGGCTCCGAAACTATTGGAACGATTTGAAAAATTATTTTACCATTAGAAGCCTACATTATCCCTGATGAATATAGGCTAATTTTTACCGTGGGAAAAGACTTCATTCTTATGGGAAAACATACTTCTCTATTGCACATTACTTCTAAATGGCTTAACCGATTGGGTTACGGATATTTCGATGGTTTCCTGAGTGATTTAAAAATACAATTGGACCCGGTCGGTGGCGCTGTTGTTATTATGTCAACTACGAATTAACCAGCTAATATATTATAAAAAATAGTAAAGCATTTTAGGAGTAGGTCGGCTTTGTTTTCTTATAAATAAAATTAGAACCAATACTGAAGGTTTATCTTATTAAAGGCAATGAGTAATTGAGAGGTAATGTAAAAATGTACAGCGTCATCAATTTCATATTTAAAATAAATAAAATTGTAGTGTATAATATGTAATATTAAAATAAACGCTCTTTGCTAAATGCATATGCATGTTTTCATACAAGGGACAATTTTGGTCTGTCTATTTGTCTGTCTGCTTATACCCGCTAATTTATGAAACGGCTGGATCGATCTTGATGGGACTTTCAATGGCAGCTGATGTAATAAGAAATGGCTAAGGCTACTTTTATTTTGGTATTTCATATCTTAAAAATTGAAACCCCAAAGGCTCGTCAACGATCGTTGTCGAAATGCACTCTAATGTAATAAAAATAAAAAATAAATAAACATGTGTAAAATTGTATGTTGCAATTTGAGTTATTACAAACAAAGCACTTTCTAGACATCTAATAAGCTTTAATATGAGTTATAAAGATTGTATCGAAGTTCGATCTCATAAAGAAAATTGGATATAACATTCGAACGGGACAACTTCCAAGTCTTATGATACTTGAGACTTTGGTGGAATGTAGCGACGGGAGATAACAGCTTCTAAAGAAAATCAACAATTGCCGAAGTTTTTGCTTTATTTTTATACCAGCGAACCGCCCTGGCTTTACACGGATATATATTGAAATAAACCTTCATCTTAAATTGCTCTATGTATTTTAAAAACCGCATCAAAATTTGTGGGGTACTGCTTGTTCGCTGGTAGTTTTTACTAATTATCGCCTTTGTGGTGTAATACCGTTAGCCGCGTAAGGTCCCGGGTTCAATTCCCAGGTCGGGTAACTTTTTTTAAATGTTTTTCAGATTTTTCTGAGTAAGCATTGCATTGCCCGGGATTGGAATGTGTTTGAAGTGACGATAGGCTTGCGACCTATCACATCAGGGCCCCTAGTACCTTGGCTAATCGTGGGTATTCTAGTACTTCTACTGGACTTACGAATCGTGGATATACTAACACACCTCTGCCTCCACCTTCGAGGATAATAGGCGTGAAGGTATTTTTTTCTTTTTTTTTACTAAATAACATACAAAACAAGATTCTATATAAATACTGACATAAAAATAATAAAGTACTTTGACCATTATAATAAGTCGCATACTTTTCTGACACTTTTACATTTAAAAATATTTAGTAACATATTTCGCTTATATTTACTTAAAAGTAAATCGTCATTAGTTAAGATTATTATAAATTTAAAATTATAAATATTAATTAATTAGTTCGTTATATTAAAAAAAAATTCGCCTTAATGTGGAGGTAAAAAAAACTAACATTTTTAAAACACGATTAATTAATTAAGCTTATTATTAATTTAAAATTACCAAACATTTTTTTATTAATTCACTACTTCATTATTACTAGAAAAAGGTCGCCGCAATTTGGAGGTATAAAAAAAGTAATTGACTTTTTTAAATCGTGATTAATTAATTAATTAAGATTATTATTAATTTAAAATTATCAAACAAAATCGTTCATTAATCCATTACTTCATTATCCTAATAAAAAGGTCGCCTTAACGTGGAGGATTCAAAGGAAAGGATTAGCATGAATGAACTTTTGGGAGGGACTCAGCAACTCGTTTGGCGGTCTGTAATTGTGAACAAAGTCCAGAGCCACCCGGAGCTTTGTAATTTGAAGGGGTAATTAGAAACATGCGACTCATCCTGTATTCAATACATAACGATGTCAAAAGAATCATTCATTGCAGATAGTCCCTTTTAATGTTTGGGTGATGGCCGAAGGGTCCATTTTGTTTTTATCATAGCTAGCGACAGCTTTCAGATTCCAAAACATATTATCACATGACGTAGATAAAGTGGTAAAAAATGATATTAAACTTATACATTTAAATATAATATATTCTATTATATGACCCCATGAACTTTCAAACTACAGCAATAAAAGAAATTTCTGAACCCATTTTTGACAATGCTTCATTCTTACGGGAAAACAGGTGATGGGAGAACTGGTAGTGAGAATAATTATTATCTTTCCTTACTTATCTATTTCACATAACTTCTAAATGGCTGAACGGATTGGGTTGACAGATGTTATATGTATATTTAGATGATTTCCTGTATAATTTTAAAATACAATTGGATCCGGTAGGTGGCGCTGCTGTCATTATGTAAGCTACGAACTAACCGTTCGAAGCCGGGCCGGGCAGCTAGTTATCTTATATAAAATAATCATTAAAAACATTACAAATAAATAAAATTGGAGTGTCTGTATCTAATATTAAAATAACCACTTTTTATTGAATGCATAACAAGGTAAATGTTTACAAGGTATATCAAAATAATATTTTTTTGAATTTTTGTTTGTCCGTCTTTATGTATTTTTTTCTATCTGTCTGTTTGTCTTTCTGTTTGTACCCGCTAATCTCTGAAACGGCTGGATCGATTTTGACGGGACTTTCACTGGCAGACAGTTGATGTAACAAATAGTAGCATAGGCTACTTTTATTTTAGAAATATATAAAAAAATTAAAAGTAAAATACGCGAATGAAGTCGCGGGCACAGCTAATTCATAAAATATTTATATACAACAAATGCTCGTTAGACAGATAAAGGTTCACACACACTTGTACATATTTGTCATTAAGTTCTCGAATTGCCAGACGACGAATAGTGGGTGATGTGTGAAGGGTATGTAAATATATGGAGTGTTCACTCATCACATCTCTCAGCAGTGCACGATCTGTCTCTCAGCAGGCAGTTCCGACATGTGTTCCGACTCGGACACATGGTCGATGCATTACATAACTATTGTTAAATAATTTAAACTCAATAAAACTGCAAAAACTGACTTCAACTAGATTATGATGACTTCGAGAAACAACACTTTTTTAATTTCGTATTTCCTAAACTAATGAAGCTATCCCCATTAAAATTATATGGACTATCTATGAAGTTGGATCTATATAATACAAAATAACATCATCAAAATCTATTAAAAATCGGCGGAATAATCGCGTTACAGACATACAAAATAAAAGTTCCAAAAAGAAACATACTAATGCATTGCTATCCTCCTCTTTTTCATGCTTTTTTATTATTAACTAGCTATGCCCGCGACTTCATCTACGTTTGAATTTAACTACATATAAGTATCCAAAGCTATTTCTTATTATATCAACTGTCTGCCAGTGAAATTCCCGTCAAAATCAGTCCAGCGTTTGATGAAGTCTGAGGAAGGTTCTCATGTAAAATAAACCCTTTTTCATTTAAAATAGGAACCTTTAATACATTATTTAAGAATTGTAATAATAGGATTATGTCGATACGAAAAATATTATAATCCTCGTCGACTGAACCTTAACTTATTATATTATAAATTATTTGAAGTTTTGTCCAACTTTTGTTTGAGTTTCAAATTTTTCATTTTGCTATAATTACTTAATAATACCGATATATTCTGTCCAATCATTTTATTCCAGAGTACAGAATATTACAAATGTTCAATACTGAACTCATTTATTATTATTTGAATACAAATAATAATAAAAGCATGTTTTATAGATATTTAATAATTCTGAGTCAAACCAACATCTTGGTAACTTTCCCAAAAAAAGCATTGTTTTAAAATTAATATTACACTGAAAATGCTTCGATGGAGGTCTAATCATCGATGATTATTTTCAGCATACAAAATGATATCTTTTTCCACTTTATTACAGTTTAAAATAGCATATCGTTTGTATTGGACCGATCGCCAGGACGAAAATGAAAGGACTCATATAAGTCACGGCGACAATGGGGTAATTATTAGAGCCTGCGATCTGATGGCGACAATGTATTGTCTTATGGAGCGATATTTTACACCTACCCTCCATTGTTTGTGATCAACTGTCACCAAACGAAATCGGTTTAAATGCCAACAATTTCAACATTTTCATTTGTTGCCGACGTCTGGATAGCCTTTCATTACTATTAAACGGTTTTGAATCGGAATTTCGCTATTTGCAAGGAATAATATGGAGTTTGATATTATTTTGCTTCAATAGCCTTGTGGGCCAGTGGCCAGTCAGTATCAGAAGTTGACGCAAGAGATCATGAGTTCGGTTTCCGGCTACTGTGAATTGTTTTAGATTATCTGGAACAAATAAAATTTCCTAGGATTGGTATATACATCAATTTTTTAAGGAGAAAAATAAAAAATAAATATTTAAGTATCTCAAAACTGATCCACTTTCGGATAGACAAAACTGGGATCAAAATTGTAGCAAATGATTTCCCTACAACCCCTTAAAAGGATCCGGTCCAATTACACATTACTACCAATCACTTCCTAGAACTTAATGTTGTCGGCTCATCGTGGGTGTATAATTATCTGTCTCTTACTTCCCCGAAGGATAGACTAAAAAAACTTATAGAACAAGCCCTATCCGGGAATGAAACCCGGGACTGGACGCGTCAAAATCAAACACCGAATACGCTCCATCATAGAGGCGAAAAATGTTTTGTTTTTTTTATATATACTATTCATACAGAAGCGAGTAAAATTCTTGCCAGTTGCTAGATTTCTAATATAGAATGTTGAAATGAAAAGTGTTTTATCCTGGCCATCCAGACGGGTTATATAGGGATCATTATTTAAGACTGCGCTTTTCTTGGGAACCACTATTGTGCGGTCTCCTAACCTGCCACGTTTATACTCGTCTTTATTAGCGTCTACCATCAGTGGATTAACCATGTCGGAGCTAGTATTGATCGTCTGAAAGTTCGCCTTGCCTTGTCCCGTATTATATCAGATGATACCGATATCATCGATTAGGTAGAGGTCGACTACCTAATCTAGGGGATTTCACAAGGACATCAGTTTTTACACGAAATAACTGCCGTCTAACCCTTCTGCAACCCAGAAACTAGACCCTTTCAGGTTTCATTATTTACTAGCTGTATTATTATTATTTTATACATTTCTATAAAAAAATTATAAAATAAAAGTAGTCTAAGCTTTCCTTATTACATTAACTGTCTGCCATAGACAGACAGATAGTCTAAAAAAAATTAAAATTCTAAAAAAAATTATTTGTCCAATTTTATTTATTTGTCTGGATTATATTGATTAGTCTAGAAAAAATTAAAAGCTTGTATATTATTAAGTTTATTCGAAGAATCATAAAGACATTGTCGTGTTTAGGATTCAGGGTGATTTTAAATATGTAGACAACTTTGATATTTATATTATTTAATTATATAAGCTAGGCTATACAAGCAATTTTTTTTATCGAAGTGTCTCGGTCTAGCGTTTTTTCTTGATTCCCACTAATACAGCGCGCGTTGCCTAATGGGTGAGAGTTAGAAGGGGCGATTCCTTCAAATCCTTAAAAGTTGTGTTCCGGTTTGGAGGATATACTAGCACATACGGTCTAACAAACACATGCAGAGACGCACCTACAACACCTATAGTCATCGAGAAGCTCGGGCTCTCACAAAATCGTAGATTATAAGATTATATTTCCCCCAATGATTGTACTTTGAACTCTGGTATCAACTCGTTTACGAGTGACAAAGTTTATTGTTATAGGTGGCTCAGTGTACGTCTTATTGGCTTAAAGTTTAAGCAGCGCCTACAAACACACACTAAATGAATTTAATATGAATCTAAATCGGATTTAACATGAAGGCCTTTGTGCTCTTACATTAGCGAAGACGGCTTATTAAATATTAAGTCAGTTAAGTTATTAACGTCGGATTGCTATCAAATACCACATCGAGGTTTTCTTAATATATGATAAACATTGTTTGAATTATGTATTAGTACCTGGATGACCGAGCTTTGCTCGGTGTTTTCTTAGTAGGTACAACACTTTTTTTTGGAATTGTATTTGACATAATTTACAATGTTTTCTTGTTTCTTTAGGGCTTCCAGAAACACGTTTTCTCACAAAAAGTTCATTCTTTTCTCAAAAAAAAAAATTAACAATTGGACTGATATTTGAACCAGAACTTCCTGCATTTCAGGCGCCCGGTTTTACAACTGAGCTACTCTAATTCCGTAAGTGTTAGCGAAATTTAGCTTTGTGTTATAATGATATAGGTCTATATTCAATGAAAACACGATTAATAAACGAAACCTGAAAATAAAACAGCTAGACCGATTTATCGCCCCCGAAACCCCCTACATACAAAATTTCAAGAAAATCGTTGTTGCCGTCTCCGAAATCGCTGATATATATAATGTGAATGTGGATGGCTGTGGGTACCCGGGGAGACCTAGGGCGACATTCGCTTGTGTAAATCCGAGGGTGATGTCAAAAGTCACCGAAGCCGACGAGTTTGCATGAAGAGATTAATAAACGTGAAGGAAGCTAGGCAAGTGTGAAGGGATCGTGACACTTGGCAATCAGTGCTCTCTGTCTAACACGCAAGGGCCCTGGCGTGAAGATATGTATGTAATTATGTATGAATGTACGTATTATATTAAGCAACAATAACACTTACTTTTCAGTAAATTTACCCTTACAGTAAATGTAATTAAACGTAAATATATCACCGTACCTTAATCCGAAAAGATGTAGGCAGAGTTAAAGAGTTATGGACCCATGATAACCAGACGATCAGGGGCATGCGCTCCATAGAGGCACATAAGCACTGTTTACGCTTTCAGACAGGATGTGCTCTAATATTTCTAATTAAACTTCGACATTTAGCTATCATGATCACACAATCTATTAAACTAAATAAAAAAAGTAAAAAATTTAAAAAATATTTTTTTTCGTAACCAAGTACTCCGCCATATACCCAGTGTCATAATCCTGTGTGACAGGTGGCAAGTCCTTCGACATATTGAGCACAGATCCAATCCTATACATACCCTCATAATACAGTTGCCGTACTGGGAATCAAACGTGGGACCTTGTGTGTTAAAATCGGACACCGATTATGCTGGACCACAAAGGCGACTCTTATTATTATGTAAACTAATTAAAATATCATCCAACTAAAACATATACCTCTAAACTCTTTATCAAATCGCTGGTGCCTCTACTTGGACCACAGCGCAGAGCTGATTTTATTTACTTAATCAGTTGTTATCATTACCGGCAGCTCTATTAGTACCGGTCTGTCTCTACGACGGGAAACTGTGGCGCTGCATACCCAGCCATTGTTAACAACGTGCAGTTTTGCAGACGATACATAGGCTTGTTTCACAATGCTTAATTATTATGTTTAATAAATAAAAATAAATAAAGATCGTCACGCCTATGTCCCCGAGAGGGTAGGCGGTGGTCTAGTTGGTTTAGTGGTACGCGCTTCGGCCCTTCCATTTCAGTAGTCCAGGTTCAAACCGCGTCATGTATCAATAACTTAGCTCTTACAATGAATAAAAATGTTATGAGGCAGCCCAGGATTTTAGCCCGATATGGTGCCGTATTTGCCACCTATGACGTTATGGGACCTACCTAATCTAGGGAATTTGTCTAGGACACCAGTTTTTACGCAAAGCGAATGCCATCTGACCTCTGCAACCGAGAAAGGAAACTAGGCTCAAACCTAGATTTGCTCAAATTCAATGAATCCAGGTTTCCTCACGATGTTTTCCTTCACCGTCGACCCATTAAAACATTTTCCTAAGTTAGTACTCATAGGTACATAGCGGGGTTTGAACTTGGACTTAATATTATCTGCTAATCGTGGGTGGACGATATCTGTTTTAATAAAAATAAAACCTGATCAAGTTTACAAAATATTATCCAAAAAGGAACTAACCATTCTAAAAAAACAAGAGCTAAAAATAGGATCAAACATCGTCCGAAGATACACTTGATTTTACCACGAAATAGCACAGTATGTAATCCGCCTTAGGCCCGATCCGATGTAATCACAAACGAAGCTCCCCGCTAAAGCGCTGTCGCATAAATCAAGCCGCTGCACTCAGCGCTGCAGCCCGCACTAAATCTCACCGACGGCTTAATTATATGCGTTTTTATTGTTTCAACAGATTATATCTGCGTTCGTTGTGTCAAAACTTTATTAAGTCTGACACACGGCCGCCTGCGAGTGGTTTTAACTGGTTTAATCCGGTCTGATACTGTTAAGAATCTCTACGTTTGTCAATGTTGTTAATATATTTACAATTCATGCTTCTGTTGTTTTTGTGTACAATTTTTATAGCTTTTCTTGCCTTTGGTCGTGCGTAGTCGGTGTCTGTCTTTGGTGCCCGAGGTTCCGGGTTGGATTCCCAGGAACCGCAACTCGTTATGGTTTTTGTTAATTTGTCTAACATTGCCTGTGATCGAATTTGTGCCTAATATGGCAGTAAAATTCAACTCATGGGACAAAATATTGTTGGTTACTGGTAGGTACTTTCTTTAAAAAAAACGCCCGATACCTGGTTGTTCAACTGCAGTAGTCCTTTAGGTTCGCTCAGGATACCTTATAGGATAACTTAGTAGGTTCAAGGTACCAAAACTATATTTTCCGAAACAAACAATTGAGCTGACCTTCAACCTTTAGAAACATTTCCATAAATATCTTTCAAGAAAAAAAACGCATTACTATCGGTCCGTTTTTGGGGTTCCGTAGCCAAAAGGGTAAAAAAGGAACCCTATTACTAAGACTTCGCTGTCTGTCTCTCTGTCTGTCACCATGCTGTATCTCATAAACCGAGATAGCTAGACAGTCAAAATTTTCAGATACGATGTATTTGTTGTTGCCGCTATAACAACAAATACTAAAAAATGTAATAATATAAATATTTAAGGGGTAATTTACAATAAACGATATTACTGAACCGGTGAAATCTGTTGCTTTTCCTAGAAACTAAGATGTACGTATATGTAGGTAGAAGCAATCGAAATTATACTAAATATTACAGACCCAATATTTTTTAATATAGTGCTATTTACATAAGAAAATGATACTTTAAAAATTATTGCGGAAGATCAAAGATAATACTTACTATTTATTAATAATATTTCTACTGATATTTAATAGAGTCAGGCGTTACTTTGCGTAAATCCATAGTCAAAGAAAAAATAAAATTAATCAATTTGCCAATTCCGCGAA
>DVZL01005289.1:0-12182 GCA_018236625.1 Lasaia peninsularis
GGACAAAACAATATTTATAATATATATTGTGAAATTAATAAAGTGACGTGTAATAACACTTCACTTATTTTCACTTCCTTAACAAATTATTGTTCACACTTCCCGGTGGACGGTGACGTCACGATACAATGACGGTGTTTAAATCATTCGAAAATGATGATACTTTGGATAATTTTTTTAGCTTGTTTATCACTATTTTGAAGATGTTATATTTTTTTCAGTTATATAATTACTTGAAGTATTGTTTAAAAAAATAAAAAACACATGCATATTCCTCATTGTGCTTTAAATATAGACAGACAGGAACCGAGGTTTACATTTTACCTAATTGCTCGTGTATTGTCCGAGGGTGGTTTCAGAATCTTCGAAACCGGCGTGTTTTTATAAGAGAGAGTTATGAACGAATGAAGGAAGCTAGGCAAGTATGTAGGAATTGAACACTTGGCACTCGATACTCTCTGCCTACCTTCCAAGAGACTTGGTATGTATGTATAAAGATAGGAACTGCTGCTTGTTACCACGATTCCTTCATTTACAGGTCTAATGACGTCAGACCGACAGGTGCGAGTCTTACTCCGTGATATCACCGGGAAGGCGTGCTGGGACGCGTCGCCATTGTATTACGACCCCTCTGTAGCCTTCTCAGAAGGGCTAGAGCCTTTGCCTTTGCCGAAAACGTAAGTGAAACCTTTCTAATCTTATAAGACCACCCTCAATCTGTCTAAAGCAAATTTGATCATCTTCAAATATAAATTCGTTTTTTTTTATTTATGTATTATTTATTGGGTTTACCAACAGCTGTTGCAATAATATAGTATCACACATAAACAAAATAAACAATTGGATAACTAATTATTATAGGTAAAACACAAAAAATAATAAATCTTTAAAAAACTAATAATATGGATTTTAGGGTATAATATATTTTTTTATGTTTTTTTGATATAATTTAGGGTTTTCGTATATTATTTTTATTAGTGTGGACAGCCCAAGAGATACTACGTTGTCGTCGTTACCTCCACCTCTGCCGCCCGACTTATTGCCAGATTATAAAAATTCTCCGCCGGACAAACATCAACTGGACCATGTGAGTTAGCTAATAAATAATTTACTTAAATATTTTTAGGCTCATAGTATTCCTCATATTTTACTTCGTTTAGCGTCCTTCGTATCTATCTGTGAATTTAATATAAAGTACATCGGTACAATTATTAATATTGTTTATTGTGTATGAGTGTCTATGAGTTTCATATGTCAAATAATAAAAATAATTACAATTTGGTCAAGTAAAATAGTGTATGGGGTTACTGAGGTCCTCCCCCCCCCCAGGTGCTGGCGTACATCGGTCGCACGTCGCCGGAGGTGAGCGGGGGGCGGCGGCTGGACGGCGCGGGCCCCTCCCCGCTGGCGGCCGGCGCCGAGGACGAGCTCGTGTGCGCGCTCGTGGCGCACCGCAACCAGGAGCGACACTACCTCGCCACCGCCGACAGGTCCATACTTTATATTATGATGAGACAGTGAACAGGCGTACGGCTCTCCCGATGGTCAGAGGCAACAAAACAGATGACTTATAGACACTATAAATGTTTTAGATGTGTCGGTATCTTGTGGTCGGTCCCTTAGACCTTATGTGCAAGTCTACCGGCCACCCTTCCCTCCGGATCGGAACGCGATAATATCGTTAAGGCGGCAGGAATGGGTGAGGCGGTGGATCACTACCCGGGTGAGTTGCTGCACGGCACTCTACCACCAGTGGTCATATTGATAGTGGCCTAGTTAACCTATGCTCGCCTGGGCCCGAATCGACACGGAGAAATACCGATTCAGTTACGTTAACTTATATGACCTGAGATAAGGACGTTGGACGCGATATTTTCCTTCGGTTGCGCACGTAGAAAACGTACACTTCATTATCCTTTAGGCACATATAAAACACTTTTGCAAGTAATCTTTTTGTTATCTTTTATTCGTCATCAAAGTTTGTTCGCAATTTCGACTTATTTATTTCTTTTGCATAAACTTGTTTAGATTTCGAGATATGGAGTAACTTGTTGCACTCTTCGGCTTTTACATGTCTGGTTTATTATACACAAAGTTAATGTACGAAGCTTATACGCCAGAATAATAAAATATGTAAGCTATTTTTTAACCGTTTACAATAAAAAAGTATGTGTTATCGCCATAAGTATCGCCGTAAGTAAATCGGAAAATACCGCAAAAAGCTAATTTTATTTCATTGCGCAATTTCACTGTGAAATAAGAAGAAAATAATAACATTTATCGATTATTATATAAGTATGATTTTTAAAAGTTTAACACGAAACTATACTTCTGCTTCTACTTTGCCATATAATTTAACTGAGAAAGCAATTCTACTGGTAGTGTACAAATAAATAAAAACTTAGTAAATAGGAGTGTCTAAAATTATGGCCGAATTATAAGGTTTATTTGCAGTTCAGCAAATTATTATGGATAATGCATCTTAAATAAAATAGTTTGTACAAAGAAGTACATTTATCGTATTTATGTTTATGTAATGGCAGCCGGTGGGAGGAGTCGTGGTCGGAGTCGGAGGTGGAGTGGGCGGAGCGTCCGTTCCTGCGGGGCGCGCAGCTGGCCGCGCAGCTGGGCGTCGTGAGCGTGGCGCGCCGCCCGCACGCGCATCTGCTGCGCCGCTCCGAGCGGCTGCTGCGGGAACTGCGCAACCTCGACGCTCAGAGGTACCGCGCGAGATGATTCAAACGACCGTTAAAACCCTCGGGTGACCATTTTGGTTATTAGTATCGGATCTTTTAATGCACGTTGAAAAATCTAGTACGGTTCCCCCATTTCTACAAAAATTGATTAACTCTGGTCAAAAAAAGTCAAAGGTTTGCCAACATAAGGAATGCAAATTTTTATTTGTGAAGAAGTGATATTTCATAGTATTTGCCATAAAATCCTGCATGTATATTAGTATCACTGTATTACACAATACACATTACAACTAAAAAAGCATTTTGACTTTATACTAAGATTAAATCGTTGATACCAAATTGTAAAATAGAATTTTGAAAATTATTTAAGAAACATTGTATTAATAGGTGTCGTGAAACACACAAAGTAGCCGTGATCTACGTGGGCAAGGGCCAAGAGACGCGCAACGAAATATTATCAAATCGCTGCGGCAGTCCCGCGTACGAGGCATTTCTGGCTGCTCTTGCTTGGGAGGTAAATGAAGATTTGTTGCTATATTACTCAATATTATTAATGTATTAAATATATTGCTACTGAGGTCGAGCGTAGTCGGTACCCTACCTTGACGGACAATGTCCTGGGTTTGATACATTGCCTGTTACATCACCAGCCTAATAAGGACGTTCAATCGAGGGTACATTAGTATATAACTCTGCCTACCACTTCGGGGGTGTTTTAAGTTTTTTTTTTATTTTTTAATTTATTTTTAAAGTAAATTAACCATTCCAGTTGGTCTTTAAACTGTCATCCGCGTGTACAGGTTGAGCTGGAGTGCCACGTGGGGTTCACGGGCGGGTTGCGCGGCGGCGGGGGCGGCGTGAGCGCGCCCTACCTGGCCACGCCCACTTTGGAGGCGCTCTTCCACGTCGCCACGCGCATGCCCGCTGACTCGCCCGATGCTATACTCAACAAGGTCTGGGGATACCGGGGAATATAGATTCTATATAATTTAATATTGGCATAATTTGAAGAGAGTCTGTTGTTTTCGTAGGTAAAAGAACGCGAGTTACAAGTCAGCAGTGGTATCAAACGTCACCCGTGGTATTCAAACACAATATAAATCTTAATAAAATAGGACAAAACGTGTATATGTAATGTAATGTAAAGTGCTGTGCAGCGGCTCGCCTAAATTATTGTATCTTATAAGCTACGGTTTTCTGATACCAGTAGGCGAGCCACCTGTTTGTGCGGATATCTATAACATGAAAAAATGAGCTGATCTACGTTAATACTAGACAGCTATTATAATATATTGCTACGTCATTTATTTAAAAAAAGACAAATTACATTATCCACTTAAACTAATTTAATTTGAGTAAAACTACAGACGCGGCACCTGGGCAACGACGAAGTGCACGTGGTGTGGAGCGAACACTGGCGGCCGTACAAGCGCGACACGCTGCCCACGCAGTTCTGTGACGTACTGATCGTGCTGTACCCGCTGCCCGCCGGCTTGCTGCGGTTCACCGTCTCCAGGAAACCCGGGGTGAGCCCCGGTTTATGTTATCTCCTTCATTTTGTGTCGAAATGTCTATTTTACTAATCTACTACTTCATGTCGTATTTGTCTAAACACTCGTGTCCAATGCAGGTGTCGCCGTTCGGTCCGGTGTGGGAGGAGGGCGTGGTGCGGCTGTCGTGCGGCGCGGCGCTGGCGCGGGGCGCGGCCTTCGCGGGCGGGCGGGCCGTGCGCGCCACGCTGCCGCTGTTCCAGCACGCCAGCGCCGAGCGCGCGCGCGCCCTCGACGGCCTGCGCGCCAACCACACGCTGCCGGCCACCTTCGAGACCTTCGTGGCGCGCCTCAGGGACCCGCTGCCGCCCGCGCCGTCGCACGCGGACGCCGCGCCCGTCGCCACGGGTGAGCCCGCCGCCCCTCCCTAGCGCTCCCCTTGATACACTCCAACTAATACGATCACATTCATTCTGAAACCCAAATGTTATTGTATACGTATACGTAAGAGTGCGTACTTGCTTGCGTGCGTGGGTGTCTGTGCCAATGCCAATGCCAATAAACAATCGAAGATACAGTCACCGTGCGAAATTAAAACCATATAACGATTGCCTTTATCCTTACAGAGCGTAGCAGCGGTCGCTTAGCCAACGCACTCCTCGACCACGGCACGGTGTGGGGCGGCGGGGAGCCGTCGTCGGGGTCTCCCCGTCCGGCCAAACGTCTCGGGCCGTTTAAGCGGCCGACCAACCCGTCCGGCCAGACCAACCCGCCCGCAGCACAGCCGCCCACGGCGCCCTCCGTCACTCACGTGCGACACAACCGGTGAGCTCATCGACGCGTTTCTCAACAATTCGACTTTCACTAAAAACCCATACTCATCTTAAAGTTCAAAAACTATGAGAACTGTAATGTTGTACTGGGAGTTGACAGTAGTGATCGTTAACCATCGGGTGAATCGCGAACTCATTTACCTCCTCTTCTATAACCAAAGCACCAAATAAACAGGTATCATAAGGAAAAAAGAAGCAATTGTCATTGATTACGACTACAATAGATTTCAACTAAAATAAATTACTATGCTTTAGATACTTAACGAGTTAACAATAATATTACGTTTTTTACATAATACTGGCTTTACCTTAAAAATATTATATAGAAATAGAAACACTAAACCAAGTTCTTTGTTTCTCTTTCTCTTATCAATTTTCAAAATCGTCTTCGTTTTGACCGGTATTTTGCTTATGTATTCATTGTGACAAATTGAGATATAAAAAGTAATTTTATATTATATTGATGCCTAATTCAGATGCTGATGCTAGGGATGGAATATCTATCACCACAGCGTAGTCATTATTTTTTTAGACTACCGTGCTCTACGTATGTATTTAAATAACTATAAAACAGATTAAAAACGTATATAAATTATATATATCAAAGTTTTTCCGATACTTGCATGGATTTATAGGATCGAGATTTGCAATGGGACTGAAAAATTCAAAATAAAAACCAATTAAGTACTTGATGTATTTTGATCCATTTAAATATTTTCAAATTTATTACAAATTGTGACAATAATAATTTTTAACTTTAATTTATACCATACTTGATAAATGCTACTTCTAAAAGAGAAATTATGACATTCGTTTCTCTATAATGTATTAAAATTTCTTTGTAACGATTTAAAATCGAAAAACTTTTGTTTGATGATGAAATAACAAAACTTCAGTGAGTAACTCACTACTCACTGAAAATCAATATTACTGTACTATAATTACAGCATAAAAAGTCAAGTGGGCATCTGTTGGGTAATATAACACAGCATAACAAATTTATCAAAATTTTCTATATCTATGGTCAGTTTTTTTATTTTATTAATTACCTTTATACAAATGAAATGGGTTGCCAAATAAAAAAATAATTTATTAAAATTTAACAGTAGTATTGTATAACTCTTTGATGCTGCATTTTGGTGATACTTTAGTTTTTGTGTTGATCTTATATGAATCAAGTAAAAAAACTTCGGTCAAAACATTTCTATCCAAAGACTTGACTACTCCTTCAACATTGATTATGTACTATTATTTTCTAAATACGAGACCACATATATCTGTTATCTTCACTTGAATATCATAACGGATTTGAATAGCCACATAATATAACCTCATATTATACTTACACTATTTTTAAATATAAAATACCACATACGTAATATCGCTTTTGTCATTCTTTACTAGTGGAAAAGTTAAAAACAACATATCGCATAAGTGGTGTTTTAATTTAATTAGTGCTTTGAAATTGAAATTGCTTAAAATTGCTTTCTTAAATGAAACTCAAACTTTAATCAAAGTTCAAGAGCTGTCACTTTCCTGACAAAGTGACAGTTCTTCTTCTTCTTAAATATACATTGGAGTTGAGTGTCGTCTTGGAATACATGGTGTATATTTACGAGTTAATAAGATAATAATATATCGTCCATGGTGAGATTTTAGTTAGACAAAGTGGACTTATATGAAATTTTATGTACTTAATAATTTATTGCATATTAATATTAGATTTTTGCATTTAAAAAATGTTTAGTAAGCTTAAGTATAGCCTTAGCCTGTAACATAGTTTTACTTAGATAAATATCATATCTGCGTGTGAATTGTACCTATAGAATATTCACCATAGTAACTTTCAATTTGTTTGTTTTTAATAATATTTACAGATATAAACTTTTTTAAAATAACATTTTTCGAAACTACAATGATTTATTAATACATATTTAATATAAATTGAATAATTGAGTGAGCGAGATAACAGATAAGTTAACCTCCTAAGAGAAAAAGAAAACGCTTTTTAAAAGGGTTTTTATTAGAAGTTGCAATTTTTCAACTCAAGGCAGAAGCAGCAATGTGTAATTATAATGAATCATTGAAAGGTGATATAATATGTATCTTATATTTTGGTGTTGTACTTATAAATGGGTGTGAAAATAATACCACCTATTGCATAAATCATTTTGTATTTAATGTTAAGGGTAACTCAATAAAAAGAATGAAGAAAAAATTTAATATTTTTGATAGATTTGCATTAAAATCCGCATCGAAATAAAACGACTTTGTTTTATACTATGTATTGATATATACACATTATAAACTCATTCAATTAAAATTGCTTTGTATGCTGGTTTTACATTTTTCTCATACTTCATTGACAAAAAATCTGAGATCTAGAAATTTTTAAAATGTTTATTGCAATAACATGTAATTTTAATCCAATATTGGACCCAATTTCAAAATATCATCTAAATAAATAGAATATCGGACAAGCACAGCATTTTTTCAATAATTAATAAAACTATATAAGCAATGCTACTCGGGTAACACTAAAAATGTTGCCTTTATGGTCTAGTGTAGCCAGTGTTCAACATTGACGCACGAGCCCCGGTTCGATTCCCAGGTAGGGCGACTGTTCTGAAATTTATCAGTTTTATCAGGCAATGTAATAACATAGTACTGTCTAAGATTGGATTTGTTCCTATGAATAATTATAAAATCGTCTCTGTGGTGTAACGGTAAGCCTGTTAAGACCGTTAACCGCGTAGGGTCCCGGGTCTAATTCCCAGGTCGGGCAATTTTTCTTAAAACGTTTTTCAGATTATTCTGAGTAAGCATTATATTGCCCGCGATCGGAATGTGCCCGGAGTTGCGATAGGCTTGCCATCTACACATTATGGGCCCTAGTATCTTGGCTAATCATGGGTGTTCTAGTATATCTACTGGACTCACGAGGCGTGTAGGTATTTTTTTTAATAATTATAAAAAAATCGCCTTTACATTTTCACATATTTATATTTTAGATTTTCCATAGTTGGCACTTGGTGTAACTTCCATATATTCATAGTTTTAAATAAAAAGCAGTTGTACTGTTCAAATATCACTTATAATTGATACATTATTATCCAAATAGCCTACCGGTGTCGGGTTTTACGGTCGGGATTATAATTTGAATAGTACAAGTGTTTATTACAATACATATTTATGTTCAGTTTAATATTTACCTAGCTCTGCAATATCTTACAAATTTAAATCAACTTTCTGTACAATTAACATTAACACTTACTACTACCACATACCATGATCTTTATTGAGTTACCTGCTTAACCTTGACAAGACAGTTACTTTTTTGTGTACTGAGTAGAACGTCCGGTTATATTCAAATTCTGCAGATTCTGCAGGGCCTAAATAATTTAGGTTTCGGTTTTATGTTTCTGATTTGATTTTTCTATTTGTTCTCATTTTATTTTAAAATACATCTACATGTCTTATTAATTATCGTCGTTGATGGTCCAATACCGCGTCACTAACATTGTTAAATACCGCGAATATATGTCTCAGCAAATTTTACAGGAGGGCCAAAAAACTAATATTTTTAAAGAACGTATCGGATGAATTTTGAACGAACAAGGGTATAGAATCTTTTCATTCTACTTTAACGAATGTACTAATTTTAACAGCTACTGCTGCTACCTACTGCTGCTACCTACAGCCGCGAAATTTCAATTAAGATTTTTTTTTCTACACACGCGGTATTGAACAATGTTAGTTACGCGGTATTAAACTATCAACGACGTTATGAAATTAATTTAAATATAAAGTTTAAAATATATATATAATATGTCGCTGTTTCCAAATTCAATTTTTATGCCTATTGGTCTGTACATATGTATGTACATAATTGTTGTAAAGCTTTAACTGTTGTAGATTAAAGTATTTATTCTGTATTTTTATATAGATAAGTATTATAAGAAATAAATTGCTTACTATAAAACAGCCATTACTGGTGTATAGGCTTTAAATACTTTATTTTAAACAGGGCCTAATGGATACAAATTAGCATTCATTTGTTGTATTACCACTCTGGTATCATGATCATTAAACATTTTCGTCTACTTTATCGTATATTTACATATCGGACGATTCCAGTGGATAAATAACATGAGGCTTTAGAATCAAATGTTTTTTAATAAGAGTTTATAATAAAATATTGTAACAAAAATAATTTGGCTCTCGTACTATCTGCCTAACCCGCCAGGAACCTGGTGTGAAGATATGTATGTAAGTAACAAAAAAAATATTATTTTGAAATCTCCTGTCAATAAAGCAGTATAGCGCGACTAGATCAAATAAGATAAGATAGATAAGTTAGCTTCATTATCGTATTAGGTTAAACCTGTAATGATAGTTTAGCAGAAAGATAAATAAATAAGACAATTCGTATTTAAGTGATTGGACTCCCAGTAGTCGAAACCTCAAATGAGAATTAATTATTGTGTGTAGGACCACTGAAATAGTACATAGTACAGTAATGTTGAACAGTGTGTCTTGAACTCGATATATTTAGGGTCTTGGATTCCTGACAATTTCAATCCATTTAGTAAGCACCGCCTTACCCAATCGAGTCGCACTATAAAGTTATTTTGGCGGGAGTTTGCAAAAAAAATATTTTTGTTCATATATGGATTTCCGCAAAGTAACGCTTGAAGGATCGCGATATCTTGCCCCGATATTTGGTACTACCTCATTTATACCTGCCGTTGTCTCGTCATTCTAGACTTAGCTGCCCAACCAGCTTTACAATCTCTGGTGTCTATAGTCAACGTGTAGTTCTTATTATTAGGAAATTAATCTCCTTATGGCCAATATGTGAATATACGATTATTGTTACACTTACTAATAGTCACTAGCAAGTCCCTAATAAGGCAATAATAACACCACATCGACTGGACCTCAGAATAATCATTTTAAGTAATTAAGTATTGATGTGTATTTTTACCTGATAGAAAGTGTTGACTTCACTTATGTTCCACGCCTATATTTGTTTGCATGTATTTAAGATCTTTTTTATGAAACTACAATCTTAAATTTACACTCCTAAAAAAGACCTGTCCCCAACATTAAACATTTATCTCATTCTCATAGAGCCGACTATCTCGGTCTCATAAGGCCGGCTTGTTTTGACTGAACCAATCCCACAAAACTCACAAAAAGAGATGTTGACCAGTCTAGAGTGAGTTAGCAATACTACATATTGAGGACAGGTTTTTTTAGTGTGTAAACAGCCTTTAGCTTCATATTGTTTTACCAGATATATTCAAATTTGCTTATAGATTTATATGAAAGAAATGTTACTTTTGTCTCAATTATCCAATTATCACTGAAAAAATAATATGACTAATGGGTGACGTAGTTATTTGAAAATATTTTTCAAAATATTTTTATTACGGATTTTAAATGAGAAAGCTTACTTACTATTACCACATTTTAGAAAAAATAATTAATTATTTTTAATATTTACACAAACATTAAATAAAAAAATACAACAAATTACAATAATAAACTTATTTAACTAAAATAATAACAAAATTAAAATACAACTTATTAATAATGAGTCTACCAATGGGTAATTGTATTGTGTTATTTTCTTTTTTAACAATGTTCTTACACTTAATATTTGTTGATTGTCGGTGTCCAATTAATTTTACTTTTTAATAAACCTGTATACACACAATAAATATTAATTAACTATAGAATATGCATGCATCGAAGTTAGAGTGGAAATGAAGCTGATGCAATATTCTCTCATGCATACAAAAAATAGTATTACAAATTCTTAATAAATTATAAGAGTGATAGAAATATTTTGTCACTAAATTTAAAAACATAATTGCTAACTGGCAAAAAAGTTGCATATAAAAAATATTCAGTAAGTTCAGACATTTATTGTCTTTTATTACAGTATTTCTGATTGGCATTATATAATTTTAACAAACGTACAATGCTATGTGGGTTTTTCGGCGGCAATACTTTATTTACTCTGCGGTTTTCATGATTATTTTAAAGTTTTATACATGAGTATTTTAATGAAACATATATTGGTTGTAACTTGCACTGTGCTTACATAAATTACTAATCCTGCGTTCACACATGCGAACCACATCTTGCGATTTATTTGCCAATGTTTTTCATGTGTTTAGATCAAGATATATGTTTAAAAGACGGTTGCTTGCCTATCATTGTAATAGCTAATATGATAAAGGTGGACAAAAATCGCATGCGACTCGTTGCATATCTGAACGCATAGTAAGTTTTGGTGACAACAGATCACTGGAACATGCAATAGCAAGATGCCAGTAGAATGGTTTACATTCCACGTGACTATTGACTTAATTAATTTAAATTATTGATCTGTTCTATATACTCTTATTTATTAATATTAGTTGTTTTTACTATTTTATTAATACATTCCATTAATTGATATAAAAGATTTAAAGATTAATTAACAGTATTTTATAGATTTTAAGACTGACGAAATTATGTATTATAATAAAAAGTATATACACAAGTCTTAATATTTTTGTTTAATTTTGCTTCTTAATAGTAAGGCTTTTCGGTGTTACATAATCAATTTAGGTACAGCAAATATTAAACAGTTTTTTTTAAGAAACTCACAATAAAGTTTTGTTAAAATTTGGTGTTTTAATTTCTGTTAGAGATTGGTGAAACAATGTGTTTTAGTATATCACCAGGTCATTTAAACTAATACTACTACTTTAATAATTTAATTAGATAAAAAAATTAAGTGTCAACAAAACTGCAGAATTTTTTAAATATGGAATAGACATATTATCAACAATATTAACAAATATCACATACAATCCAATTGGAGATAAAAAATTATTAAAGATTTTTAACATTGTTTTATATTTATTGAGTATATAGAAATATCTCCCCTTTACAATTTCAATTAAGTAAAAAATAAATGCCTAGATGCTCTGCTTAAAATCTAGTTATAAATATATGTACAAATATTAGGTTAATAGGTGATTGAGTTTACTTATTGCGTCTAATTTATCCATTGCATGTAAGTGTAGTTGTTCACTCACTCACTTGTCACTGATTCGATATTTAAATTAAACTCACTTTTCTTAGGTGGACTGTATTTATTTAAC
>DVZL01005290.1:0-12182 GCA_018236625.1 Lasaia peninsularis
GAATTTCAAAAATACTACTTTTAAAGAATTAATTTTAGTAATAAAAACTTGAATATTGGCAAAAATATTTATGTAGGGATATTTCTACAGCAATAAAGATTACACGTTATTTTTTTCGGCCATATCTAAATCACATGCATATTCCCTATTTGCCAACCATATTGAGAAAATGTTGGTCATATTACGCAGAATAAATAATTGTGCTACCCCATGAAGCTAAATATACTATTTGTAGATGGCAATAACAAAGACCTGCCCTCAATCGGTAATATTGCTAAAGCTATCTGTAGGATTTTGTCTGCCTGTCCGTCTGTTTGTCTCAGAAACTCTGAAACTAATCTCTGAAACGGCTGGACTGATTTTGACAGGACTTTCACTGCAAGATAGCTAATGCAATAAGGAACGGCTTAGGCTACTTTTATTTTAGAAATGTATAAAATAAATAAATTAAAAAAACGCGAACTAAGTCGTGGTTAATAGATAAACATCGTCAAGTGTATATCTCCGAAAAGTTTGTATGATGCGGCTATACTAAAAAACAGAATAAAACAAATACATAAAAAGTGCTCTCAGACAACAAACATGATATTTTTGCCGTTTTTATTTACAACGGTACGGAACACTTCGTGGGCGAGTCCGACTCGCACTTGGTTTTGTACCGACGACCACACACACTCGATTTAGCCTTATCCAGCATTATATCAGACGATATCGGGGTCGGCTGCCCAATCTATGGGATTTGACTACCATCTGACCTCTGCAACCCGGAAGGGAATCTAGACCCAACCCTAGAATAAGTGGAATTCAATGAATCCGGGTTCCCTCACGATGTTTTCCTTCACCGTAAGAGCACTCAGAAAATGTGCATAAGTTAGAAAAACTCATTAGTTCATGGCGAGGTTCAAACTTGGACTATCCGAATGGAAATCCGAAGCGCTTGCCGCTAGACCACCGAGGCTCTCCACCAACCGCACCACAAACATTTAAAAGCCTTCTAATTAATTTCATCACCGTATTCATCCCGCACATGTACTTTCATACATTTAATGTGTGGTCAATTACAATAATGTCGACGATTTGCTCGTCGTGATGACGCGTGTTTGCCGGCTTTGTAATTTATTACCGCGTATTATGGAGCCATCAGGCTGATCATCAATTATGGTCCAATCACGTAATGAACCCGTTTTATGACAGACCAACTAATGTCATAGTTTCATTAGCTACCAGGATTATTCACTAGTGATTTATCCCGGTTTCTCTCTCGAAGAACTGGCTTTTTTTTATTTTGAAAATATTCTGAATGCTCTTACGGTGAGAGAAAGAGAGAGGTAAACAAGCATAATGTTTGTTCATAAAGGTTTTAAATACTTTTTGATAACTCTGTAAGACACTATTCACCTCAGATTCACCTAGAATTATAGAAGTCAGACTGAAATAAAACCGGCTAAGTGCGACTGTTGACTTGCGCACAAAGGGTTCAGTACCATTATGTAGAAGAATTGAAAAACGGGATTCGGTGTATGGGCGTCTTTACATATTTAGTTTATTCTATTTTTAGTAGTAGTTTGTTTTTATAGCGGCAATAGAAATAGATCATTAGTGAAAATGTCAACAATCTAGCGATTAAGTTTCACACGAGCACACGCACACGCATACGTCCACGCACATGCATACGCACACACACACACACACACACACACAATGGAAAATGTTATTAGCAGTCAATTTCATAAACAGAGTTTTTGTTTTTTTGTCTGTTTGTTACGTAATTATTGGGAAATCATTTATATTTGACCTACTTTATAATAATTAACGCATACCAATAAATATATATTATATTATTAGTTAAAAATGCAGTCCGTCGTCATATCGGGCACAAATTCAATCCGGGACCTTGTGCGTTAGAATTGGGCAATCGACCACAGATGTGCTATATATGTTTTAATATAATTACAACCCTGTAAAGCGACTTGGCTAGAATAACCCTTAATTACATTATGATTAAAGCTCATCTCAAAGCTATTTAATTATGGTATAATGTTATGAACGGTATTAAGTACGCTTAATTTGAAATTTCATAATTTGTGTAAATAAAGATTAAGATGTCAGTGCGTAATTCAAAATTTTTAACGTTTATTAAGCCTTGGTTGTTAAAATTTGGACTTCCATTTCTGTAGTTTAGTTTCGAACTCCGCCATGTACATTTTTTCTAAATACAGTACATTTTCTGAGTGACTTTACGGTGACAGAAAACTCCGTGTATCCCGATTCGTGTATTCGAATTCGACCTAATCTAAGCCCCTGTTTAAAATAGACTATCTGCCTGCCTATCAGGCAGCTCTTAAGAGGCGAGCATAGGTTAACTGGGTCACTACAGAGATGATCAATGGTGGTTAAGTGCTGTGCAGCAACTCTCTTGGGTAGGCATCCGCCTTGCCTATTCCTGCAGCCATAATGACACTGTCGTATTCCGATTTAAAGGGTAAGGTAATCGTTGCACATCGGGTCTAACAGCGCGACCACGAGATAGCGACGCACCTACAACATCTTGTCTTATCCCAAAAAAAATCCATCATTCTTATCGTATATATCTTCTTTATTTCCTTATCCTGAACTGAACTGAGCTTTAGAAGGAATCAAGACGACTAAAAAAATGTTTGGTTGATTTATTCTTCAGACAGACAATTTCTTACAGATATATGCGATTACGGATCCGGCACATCACTAGTTCCTGTGGAAGCATACGACTAGAAACTTTTTTATAACACCACTACTGTTCAGGTCTTCTAAGATTCAGATGAAATAGGGATTGTCCAAGCGATTGTCAGTTTCCTACCATGTTATACCTTTCAAATGAAACCTACATGTGTAGTTACTTACAATTTGATATTTGATATATTCATGAATAATTCTACCACAGCCGTGCTTATCCGTGAAATCTATGAATAACATTAAATCTATACATATGTATATGAAGTTACACTTAAGAGAATGTTCTAGAAATTTTCTTTCCTTTAATATGGGAATCTAGATCGCCTATTGGTTAGCGCTTTAGAGCATTACGGAAGCCAGGTTCGAAACCCGCCATATCCAAACGATTTTCACTTTGACGGATAACATATTTTGAGAAAACCCGGTTTCATGTAATTCAACCCACGAACGAAACGCCCAATCTAAATTGGGTGTTTCGTTTCTGAGTTGCAGAGGTCAGATGTGATGTCACTGAAGCGAACCGTTTTCACTTTTTATCATCGTCGAGGCTTCCAGTGAGCTATTTGCTTGATAGCATCAGTAACATATATTATAGTCTTCAGGTGATGGTAGTCTCTTCCACCCGCAGGAGAACCACTTATTTGTTCGGTCTTTAACTTAAAAAAACTTAAAACACTAATTGCTTAATGCACTCTCTTCATCAGTTCACTTCACTTCGATTAATTATTAAAAAAAAATAATAAAGTAACTTTACTTCATTCAGGTAGGTTTTGTTACATTTCGTCATACGACCATAAACTTTACTGAAAGTTTTTTACTAATACCAATTTTTGAATTATGTTTTAATCCACTTATAATATTACGATTAATGCAAAAGTGGAACATCTACAATCAAAACTTTCAGTAAGCGTCACTATTAGTTTTGCGAGGTTCGTTTTAATATAATATAATATATTCGGTGCAAAACTGAAACAACCGTAACCAAAATTTTAAGTAAGCACAATCACTAATTTTGAGTTTTGTTTAGTCCGTGAATAATATGACGTTAGGTGCAAAAGTGAAATCAGCATTACTATTATTTTTGGGTTTCGTTTTAATCCATGTATTAAATGTTCGTAGCAAAACTGAAACAACTATAAATAAATAAGTGCGGTAGTTTCATTCGCACATAAATCTCCCGAGCGCTACAGCTGATTTACAGAAATACTCTTCGCTTTCAACTCTCTGTTTGCAGGGATTTGCACTTTAACTAAATGAAACTTAAATTTTGTGTGCGTAGATTTAGGGTTCCGTATTCAAATGGTGCCTTATTAGTAAGACTCCACTGATCATCCGGCTATATTTCATGAACTGCGATAGCTAGATAATTGAAAATTTCACAGATGATGTATATCTGTTGTCACTATAACAAAAAATAATAAAAAGCAGAAAAAAGATAATATAGTGGCCCTCAAACAACAAACGTGATTTATTGCTAAGTTGTTTCCCCGACAACCATAGATGTCACTGTTATTAGTAATTGGCTATGCTATTTAGATTTAATGTTCATAAATTAGTTTTATTCAAGTCAGTTTAAAATGATTCACTATAGATGTATACTTATGATATAAACTGCTTACATATATAAAACTCAATTTATTTGCTGTTTTTATAGTTGACGGATATGGTACGAACTTCGTACGTGGGTCCGACTCGTACTTGGCCGGTTTTTATATTTTTTATGCCCTTTCAGCTGTGTGTGGGACAACAGTTTGTGTTCATCCAAATGGCTGCCTACAAAAATATTTGTAGCTTGTGATATTTTATTTTACTCAATGGTTGACAATAAAAGTTTGTTCGAAATATTTCTAACTGTTTTTTTATACTATATAAAGCATACGAAATTTCCGATAGTAGGAAATACTCACCGATAAATAGTAGGAAATATAGGCACACCTTCACTAATTCGTCTATTAAGAAAAATAACATTCGAAGTTTGTCTAAAATTAATTTTGTAGTATGGAAATCCAAAATAGCCGATGAAGTGTCTAGTGATATGAAATAAATAAATATCCCTGAAGAAATAATACAAATTGATCCAACCTTGGTGGTTTAGTGGTATGTGCTTCAAAATAGCATTTTGATGGTATAGGTTCGAACTCAGTCATGTACCAATGAGTTTTTCTAATTTGAGTACATTTTCTGAATGCCCTTACCGTGAAGAACATCAAACCCGGAATTTGTGCCCGATATGGCGACGAACTTGCCACCTGTCACACAAAGAGACCTTATATCGGCTCATTTCGGGGATATAAGCATGTTTCTTTTATTAATCGTGATTTCATGGAATAAAAACCATGCCAATATTTGTTAAGTTAGTATAGCTCAGTTGGGAAGTCGGGCGCCTCAATACGCAGAATCCCAGGTTCAAACCCAGTCTGTTCGATACTTTTTTTTCTTTTTTTTTGAATTCCTTCTTTTTGTGAGAAAACTGTTCCTGGAGGCCCTACAGAAACAAGAAAAACATTGTAAATTATGTCAAATACAATTAAAAAAAAAAGTGATGTACTAACCAAACACCGAGCGAAGCTCGGTCATCCAGGGACTCTATTTAATGCATCCTACAATTAAATATTGTATCTTTATAATATCACTTTTTCTTATGGAATACGACAGCGTACATGCACTTGGCTTTAGACCATAGATGTCATGGGTGTGTCCCAGATATTCTAGGGCGGGCTGTTAGGCCTAATGTGCAAGTTTCCCAGCTACCTTACCTTTCGTATCAACCAGAACACGAGAATATCATTATAGGAGGTAAGGCGATGGATCCCTACCTGAGCAATTAGTGACTATATAGCACTCTAACCACAGTAGTCATGTTAGCAGTGGCCCATTTCCTGCCTGACAAGATGGCAGGTCTATTCTACAGAGGGCGGATGCACGCGGGGGAAATATTAGTGTAGTTTGCATATATAAAGTTATATATGGAAAAGTTTAACATCTCAAAGTGGAAGTGTACTTTCTCTAGTATATACAATCTGTATTTGTTAACAGAAAATCCGTTGGTTCTTCTTATAATCCAATAAAAAATGTCAAAATGACATATCCCCAAACCACCTTCAATTGAAAAACGTTCATTTGGTAAATAAAAAAACGGATGAACATTAATTCATTCAACTTTAATCATTTATTTTTTGAGAACAATCTCAATTTGAATTTTAAATTTAAATATCGGAACATGTAATATGCCGGCTTCGTACAGTCCACACTAAGGGTTATAAAAATTAGATGTTGACAGATTCTCAGACAAAATTTCGTGAGAACCGAACGAAAAGGGATAAAAAGTACCCTATCTCTGGACAAATCCCCCAAATTCAGTCGTTCTTGAGTTATAAATAGTGTAACTAACACAACTTTTTTCATATGTATAGGTAATCTCCCTTCTCTTATTTTGAATATGAATATTTAAATCAGACAACACTAGTATTGCTGAATTGAACTAAACAAATGTATATTTAGTATTTTTATCCGACTTTTATTGTTAAAGATTTTGTTACTCACTGATTTCACCTACCTATAATATGATTTCTTTTTAACATCATGGGACCTAATATCTTGGATATTTTAGTACGAACCTCTGCCTATTCCTGCCACAATAGCGTCAGTGCTCGCCATAGTCGTGTTCTGGTTTGGAGGGTAGGGTAGCCGGTAAACTTACTCACGCAAGAGGCTTAGGTACCATCCCAGCCTCAGGTTGGCAACGCATTATTTCCACGTTTGGTGTCTATAGGCGACGTGTATTTCTTACCATCAGCAAATCCGTCTGCTTGTTTGCCTTCCAATATCATAAAAAAACCTCTGCAGGGATTTGGGAATGAAGGTATTTTTATATGTTGACATATGAAATTAACAATTCTAACATCAGCATGGATAATAACATCTATATACTCACAATTCTTCACCGATGAAAGGGAAAATAATGATTGTGCTTGCTTCATTAGTCATCATCGTGAAAGGTCTAGAAGGTTGACTTCAAAATATTTGCATCAGATCATTGTCTCGTACAGTTAGGTGAGCGTAAAGCCGTTTTGAAATCATCAAAAGGATCTATTTGACAGTTTTTACCTGTTAAGAAAATCCCCATTGTCCTTCTGAATTGCAACCCAATCACCACTGCACTTAGGAGTATTAGCTTTTGTTTACAACTTTAAGGAATTTGCCCAAGGAAAAAGGGACCTTGTAATATCTTTCTGGATTCTTTAATAATTGCCGCCGTTACGGTTTTGGCATACAATTGATGGGTATAAATATTTTATCCACTTATCAGTGAAATATTAGAAGTCAGGAGGTAGCGGTTAAGATGTGAATCATCGTGCCCTTGCTGGTGGTGACTCATGCTTTTTTATTATCAGTTATTATTTTAGGTGGATTACTTAAGGATTTCAGTCTTTGTTCTTTTTTTTCTTTTTTGTTGTCTCAGACTGCGGTGTTTTGACAAAGGAGACTTTTCAGTTTTAAGTAGGTATTACTGACTCATTAATGGAGGTTGTGGTTTTGATCCTTACGTATTTTAAAGGACATTGCAATCATTGGATTTTCCCCGTATTGGTCCGGGTCCTCTGTGTAGAATAGACCAACTGTTTTCCTACCAGGCAGCTCGTAAGAGGCGAGTATAGGTTAACTGGGTCACTATCAACATGACCACTGGTGGTAGAGTGCTGTGAAGCAACTCGCCCGGGTAGGGATCCACCGCCTTATCTATTCCTGCCGCCATAATGACATTGTCGTGTTCCGATCCGGAGGGTAGCCGGTAGACTTGCACACTAGGTCTAATAGCCTGACCACTAGATAGCGACGCATCTACGGCATCTATAGTGTCTATAGGCCAGGGTCTATCTCCGCTCCTACTTGACTGATTTTGATGAAACATAATGATTTATAATAGTACCAACGTTTTTCCTTAAGGATATTGCTTGTTACTCTCTTATCTGTTCAATGACATTTTTTAATTATTTTTTTTTGTTACAGGTATGTAATTTTGAGACATTCATACAGAGGAAACAAAAGGTATAGAGTTTTGAAAAAAATATAAATGAATCCTGGTGTCAAGTCGCACTCCCAAGTTCATGACGAATATACTGATATTATTAAGATCTTTGATAGTGTAATTATAATTTTCCTCATATATATTTATTTTCTAAAAATTACATTAATAAACAACGCAGGTATTCTAATAAGTATTTTAAGAACACTATTTTTTTTTCTATTCAACAAAAAATAATAAATGAAATCGGACTTCGCGTTCCTGAATTATAGGTTAATTTAGATTTCACTTTTACTTGTCCCATCTCCCACGGACTCCGTCAAATAAACGGGATGATAAGCTACCTCGAAATATAGGCTCCCTCCTAGCCGAATTTCGTCACAATAAGTTCAGTAGTTTTAGCGTGAATCGCGGCCGGTCGGATTTTTTTTTAAATATCTTAAATGTTATTTTATTCTTTTACAGTATCGTGTATTACAAAATTAAAAACAAAATAAAAACCGGCCAAGTGCGAATCAGTGCCATTATTATTTATGAAAAAGGGCAAAAAATATTTAATTACCAAATTACTCGTGCATTATCTGAAAATGGTGTCAAGAATCTCCGAAATTGGCGTGTTTGTATCTAGTAAACGTGTTACTTGGCACTTCCCCCTCCGCCGATCCCGAAGGAAATTTGACGTGAAGATATTTATGTATTACAAGATTGTTTTTGATTGCTTAGATAATATCTATTACTCACCTAGAATGCCCTTGTATATAGAATGTCTGGTAATGGCCGAATATCACGGAAAGAAAACTTTTGAGTGTCTTATTATAAGGATTTCCTTTTGTCAAGAATAATGTGGTTTTCGTAAAGTTTTTCTTTTAATATACTACTTCTTTTACAAAGTAGTCTATAGACGAATAAGTATTTCTTTCGCTTCAACTGGGGTTTTTATGTTATGAAAGAGGGGGGGAGAGACTTGGGGTACGGAAAGGTTTATGTTATGGAAAGTCATATCCCCCCATCAACAGTTGCACCTAATGGTGTGCCAATACGATAATTTTTACGATATTTATTAAAGTAATCGTAATCATTCAATAATCGCTTATTTAAAGTAAGACTGTTGACAACTGTCCAATATGAAACACCTGAATGACCGAGCTTTGTTCGGTGTTTCTTTTAAGGCATCGTGTTTTTGTTGAAATTACATTTACTTAAACTATTAAAATTTACTGACGAAACAATGAGACCAAGATTTGAATGCTTGGTCTCATTGTTTCGTCATTACGTCTTTGCTTCCCGCGTGTTCCTTTTGCAAAATAAATTCCAGAAGCTGAAAATAACAGACTGACACCATTAACATCTTTGTTGTCTATAGGTGTTCCTTGCCATCAGGAAATCTACTTACCATTCCATTACCATAAAGAATAAAGAATGCATCCACAAAAACTTGAAGATAAGCCATCGAAATGGCCACGGTTCCAACTAACTTAGGGTCAGTGGTATCATTAAGAGCATTAGTTGGGAACGAGTTGGAACGGCCGGAAACGTTTATTTAGTGTATTTGTAACAAAAGAGTGACGCATCCACGCTTTTTGTATACGAATCATCTAGTTCTTGTGGTTCTCACTATAAAAGACCCTCGTTGGTCTAGTGGTACGCACTTTGATCTTCCTTTGTTAGTCATGGATGGCTGTATGTACCCGAGGAAACCTAGGTTGTCATTCGACCAAATCATAATTTATACATCTACCTATACAAATAAAAAAAAAATATAGTGTCTGTATGTAACATTACAAGGCTAACTTCTCAACTTCTGATGTAATAAGGAAAAGCTTAGGCTACTTTTATTTTAGAAATGTATTAAATAAATTATTTAAAAAAACATAGACGAATCCGCGGGTACATGTAGTAAATAATAAACATTACTGGACAAATTACACAAGTTGATCTAACCTCAAAGTAAGCAAATTAAATTATTGTGTTATGGGTGTTAGACTATGATACTAATACATAAAAAATCACTAAGTATGAAAGGCACTCAGATGGACTTGTCTATAGATAACAAAAAAAGAATCCGGCCAAGTGCGAGTCGGACTCGCGCACGAGGTATTCCAAACCATATTGACATACTGATAGCGGAGTCTTAGTAATGAGATACCGTTTTCGATGGCGGCGATGAGTGAATTGTCATTGAATTAAAATTTTCGTAATGAAGATAGAAATTAATAAAATTGTTTATCAAATGACGCCCTCTGCCTACCTCGGGGAGGGACCTGGCGTGCGTGAGATATGTCTGTATATTTTTAAATAGACCATTAATACTATTAACTAAGTTTCTGGCACGTTTAAAAAAATCACGTCTTATAATTGTATCTGTCAAGTAAAGATATCTCATTTTTAAATAGATCAATAAAACTATCAATTAAAATTCTGGCACGTTTAAAAAAAATAAAAAAATCACGTTTTATAACAAAAATGTTATCTGTCATGTTATCTAATTTGTTATGACTACGGCCTAAATGACACGTTTTGTTGTACTAATCTATTAGCTGAATCAACAGCAATGTTAAGTCATACCTAGACTTATAGCCATAAAACTTAAAACTATAGTAACATAATGTTATAACTTATGACTGACAAAAAATGCTAATAATCTATAAATACTTTTAATACATAATTTGGGCAACGGCTGAACTATCAGGAGACCCGTCTGTTTTTTCGCTGTGTTATCCCATAAAAAACCGTCAAGTGCGAGTCAGCCTTGAGCACTTGATCCCGTACCATTATTTTATTAATTATAAAATCGAAAAAAAAAACAAGTTTGTTGTATGGGACCTGTGTTTATATATTTATTTTGTTTTAGTAATTGCTATTATGGCGACCACAAAAATACCTAAATTACTTTTGAAAATTTCAACTGTATATTTAATTTTTTTATTATACTAAACTTAACTATACTAAGCTATATACAGCATATTAAACAAGAAAGGCGAACTTAACGCCAATAAGAATTTTCTCCAAGCTTATCCTAGGTTGAGAAGACCAATAAACGTGGGTGGAGCTTTAAACTTAATTACACCACGTAGAATTATAGTTAACAACGACACAATTAATTAATTTAAAAACTAAAAACTTAACAGTCTAATTTGACAGCACTAAAAATATTCTGTCTCTTTTTTTATTACTTTGTATTAAGATATCGGATAAATTAATATATGCGAATCGATTTTTAAGATACTCGTATTTACTTATTTCGAAAAACAAATTTATAATCGGTTCAATATTGTTAATTCACTAGTTCCTTTACTCAAGTAAATTTCGGGACGAGCTTCTATAACATCTAAATTGTAGTGACATTATAAGTTAATAGTAAATTTAAATAGAAAAATTATTTTATTCAATTTTGGCACATTAAAAAAGTTTGTTTTTAAAAGGTTTTTGCTTTTAATTTATAGTTTTAAACTATATAAAAAAATTAACATCAAAAATGTGTTATCTGATTGCATAAGAAATGTATTATGGTAGAATTTATGTATTAATAGTATAAACCTATTTACATAAATTTTTAAAGTGCTTGTGTTGCATAAAAAGCTTTATTTATTTTATTAATTTCTGATAATTTTCGCAGTGATTAAAAATAAAATAAACCAATTATTGATATTTTTTATCACGAAATTCAGAAAAAAAATAGACTTTTTGTCAAATAAAAGTAGCTTAAGCTAATTACAGATTACACAAAAAAACCTGCATTTAAAATTTTCTAAATATTTTCTGTACACATCTGCAGTAATTTTCTGGTTTTTTTCTGTACAAAATTTATATGTATAGATAACCAGCTTCTCGGCCATAAACCGATCAAGTGTAACTGGAAGGGTTCCTCGGGCAGAGCCGCAGCAATCATCTGTAATTTCGTGCAATAACTTGTATCAATATTAAACAAATTGCCGCCCCGACCCACAGACGGCGCCGCCTTTGATAATTTTTATAAATTGTCTTTGGGTTATTGTAGTATTAAATTATTTTTTTCTGGAATAAGTAATATCTATGAATTCTTTTCTTTTACTTTTTTTTCTAGGGTACCGTATCTGTATGGTTAAAATTGGACCCTATTACTAAGACTCCGCTCTCCGTCTGTACATCTCTATCACCAGACTATCTTATGAACCACGATAGCTAGACGTAAGAAATTTTCACAGATGATGTGTTTTTGTTTCCGTTACAACAACAAAAACTAAAAAAAACAGAATATAGTTAACATTTAGGCTGGCTCCTCTCATACAACGAAAGTGATTTTTTTGAGATTTTTGTAGATAATAGTACTAGAAGTATTCAGATACGTTGCTGATCTTTTAGAAATACATATGCTACATTTTTGACGATTCCTAAACCATATACGATATACCGCTGCTAGTAATATATATAAACTAATATAAATTGGAAAGATTCAATTCGAAAC
>DVZL01005291.1:0-12180 GCA_018236625.1 Lasaia peninsularis
GGCATGTGCCCGAAGTGGCGATAGGCTTGCCATCTATCACATCAGGGCCCTAGTACCTTGGCTAATCGTGGGTGTGTCCTTGTATATCTACTGGACTTAGGAGTCATGGATATACTAGCACGCCTCTGCCTACCTCTTCGGGGATAATAGGCGTGAAGGTACTATTTTTTTTTCATTTATTTATTGTAAAAAAAACAATTATTAATTACTTTAGCACATACATTACTAATACATAAAGCTGAAGAGTTTATTAATTGTTTTGTTGAAAGCTTCTTTTGAAATATTTTTTGGGTTGAAAAGTCCATTAAATGAAGGTTATTGGCTAAATAAAATTATTCTCTAAGCTGGAGCACGAGTAAAAAATATTGGAGAAACTGAAAAATACATTTTTGAGAGCTTTTCTTGCATACCTACGCAGCGTAAACGATGAGAGTATCAAAAATATGTATTACGACATCATTCCCCCTTTAACATTTAAAAGATGCAACTAACTAAAATTTAAATTTAAAAAATATGTCTAACTTTTTATGATAATTATTTGTAAAGGGGTTTTAATAAACATGATATTTATAATTATCCAAATAAAGTGTTTTACAACAGGCACTTACTCGTAATTTAGATTTTGTTACTTATTTAACTTACTATGTATAGGGTAATGTTATCACAATAGTTTTTAATAAATTAATAAGTACAAATTCAATAGACATGGGAGTGCTAATCTCCTTAAGTGTTGCCTTTCAGCATTATTTGTTAACAGGTATTACAGAAAGGTTGTTATCATGTGTGTGTTACGTAGCGTAAGTGCAACTTATAGAATATTATTTGTTCATGCAAGTTTATAAATAAGAAAAGAAAACTTTATCTTTTATTAATAAACTTAGGCAAGAACCTGTGGTACTTACCATTATTACGAAGGTCCAATTTGGTTAGATCCGGCAGCCGTCCGAACATCCCGTCTGATTTGATCCGTCCCAAGTTGTTTTCCGGCATTATTCTGGAATATTCAGACATAATTAAACATACATTGAGTTTTGATGGTCTAGTGGTCGAAGTTCGAACCCCGCCATGTACCTATAATATTTTCTAAGTACATTTTTGAGTGAATCCGGACCCGTGTATGCGAATTCGATCTAATCCAGGATTGGGCCAAGTTTCTTATTCTGAGTTGTAAAGGTCAGATGGTAGTCGCTTTGTGTAAAAACAAAGACATACAATTAAAACAAGTTTATAAATTAGAAAAAAAAATTAATTTATGACATTGTTTCTATAATAAACTTCCCGGCCATATAAAAAAAACTACGTATAAATAAATATAAAAAAAGTATTAAATCTAAATCTTATCAAAAAATATTATAATATTGCAGAATATGTAGATGATAAAAATGCTTGGGAATAGTTGCTCCTAATACAAACTCTCGTATTGTTGTGTAATGTAAAAATGTATTTCAAAAATAAAGAAAAAGACAAGCCCGCTGAGTTTTCGCCTAATCTTCTCAGTAAGTGGCCGCGTTTTGATCTGGTGGTAAATTTTAGAACCAGAACAAGAAACGCTTGTAACATCTATGTGAAATAAAATTCTATTGATACAATGATAACTTTTTCATCGTGTTTATTTGACTTGTCAGCTCGTTAATAAGGAACTTCAATAAGATGTGGAGTAGTTACAAGGCATATGTAGCGAGAGGTAGATCCCTCGGGAGGTCTGTGAGCGCGGCCCTCGTGCAGGCGACGCGCACGCCGCGCGCGCGACCGTTGGCCACGCGGGCGCACGCGCACGCCGCGGGGCAGGGAGCCTCATCACCGCAAGCTTCTGCTGTTTCTTCACCCGCTACAACAAACATTTTCATTATTTTTATTGTATTACAAACCAACGCATTGCCTGATGTAAAAAAAAAACACAGAAAAAGTGTGTAATCGTGGATGTTCTAATATATCTACTGGACTTACGAGTCGTGGATATGCTAGCACACCTCGCTTACCTCTTCAGGGATAATAGGCGCGAAGGTACTTTTTTTACATCCTTTAATCACATCTCAGCTTCGGTCTATTGCTGAACTAACGAATGCCTTTTGCTATTGCATTTAACAAACGTCAAATGTGTGGTGATAAATATGTTCTTTCTTTTTTATGTTCCCTTAACTGGCTTTTGATAAACCAATGATATAACGTTAATGTCTATTACCCTCACCAATATTACTTAGCGAACTGAAGAATTATAACTTTTAAAGAGTTTATACGAACGTTTGCATTTAAAGTTTTCTTCTCGTAGCGCGTCAATCCGCTTTCTATTCATCCGTTTTGGTGTATCACACTTCGCTCCCGATGTTTCTATAGGATTTTTGCGAAGATACGCAGCAAGCCATCGCAGTGAGCAGTCACAAGCAAAAGGATTTCTTCCCAAGTGCCTACAAAATAAATTTATTAAAAATATGTGTTAATAGTAGTATACATATATGTAATGAATGGAAGTGGAACTAGGATTGCTCCCTGTAGTACTCCAAAAATTTTTTTTAGATGGTGAATCTATATTTTTATAAAATATAGCAATGGTTTGCGTTTGATCTATGTAATTAAAAATAATTGAGATGGAATTTCAGACGGTATTGAAATTTTTTTTTTTGTGAAATCTTGTATTATTTGTTAGATTTTATGTCTGTGATAAAAATCATTGTACTAATGCTTTGTTGTATTTGGAGGACAGATGTATTAGTGACCGAAATTAGTATTCTATATTATACATATTTTGAATGAAAAAAACACATGTACCTACTTTTTAAATTATCATATTATGTACATTTCACGAATGAAATGTGAAAAATATTCGTACTTTTTCAATTAAAATAAGTATTAAGTATACCACTAATACGAGTTAGTGTACACGCCTATTGCCGAGAGGTCTGGTTCGATTCCCGACGGGGGCAGGCATTTGTATGTTGAACATAAATATCTGTATTTCTGGGTTTGGACACGTATTAAATTTATTCTAGTATATATTTCAGTATTTATATGTGTTAATATCATTGTCTAACACCCATAACACAAGCATATGATTTGCTTACTTTGCGGTTAGATCAATTTGTGTAATTTGTCTAGTAATATTTTATTATTTTATTTTATGTTTTTTATTTTACAATTATAAATATAGACTTACAGAGTTTGTATTCCCGTAAGAGCGTCAAATGTACCATTCGGAATTGACCTTATATTGTTGTCGTAAAGTGATCTGAAAATAGATAAAAAACCGTAAGAAACAATTGTAAGTTTTATATATTTTACAGAATAAATTTAGAATTCTTCTCATATTATTCAAATGAAAAGTTTAAAATATCTATTTTTTCATTGTTAATGGAGACTAAGGTATTGGTTTCAGACTACTAATTAGGGTAGAAAAAAAGGTAAAAGGTATTTTTTATTATATTCACACACGAGATTAATAATTTTGTAAAATAAAAAAATCATAATACTTACAGTAACTTTAGACTCTGTAGATCTCTGAATGAGTCCTTTCGAACACATGTGATTTCGTTGGAGTTCAGTAATCTGGAAAAAGTGCTTTATTTAAGATATTAAAATGACAAAATTAGTATATCTTAAATCTGTTAGGTAACAAATTAGTCTCTGGCACCATTGCTGGCACCTCTGTCCCCCGATAAGACGAAAATAAGACGAGTGATTCATAAAAACATATCTATGACAATTAAAAATGCAATTTTCTGCGAACTTCTATCAATTACTTCACGGAACTTTTGCGTCACTGCACTTATTAGTATAAATAAACTAAAGAGGACTTACAGCAGCTGCAGTGACGTCAATCCATGGAAAATTCCAGATGGCAAATCTTTAATTTTATTGCCGTAGAGTACTCTGAAACAAAAAAAAAATACGTTCTTGTCAGGAAGTATATAAAAATGGATTATAAATTTTAGAAGCAGGCATCAAATTGGCACCTAAATCAATATGCTGCAAATGTTCATAAGCAATATATATCTTCAAATTTCCTTTATGCCAAAGATATCTTAAAGGCGTCAAAATTATCAAATGATAGACACTAATTTCTCTTAAACCACTATCGAAGTTTTTTTGCCCCCATTGATTCAAAATATATCCTCTTTGATGAATAGTACCTACCTGGGCGATCAAGCTTGTCGCGGTAGTTTTTTTGTCAGTGCCATCAGCTTTCGCCTACTTAAAAAAATGCCATCTGACGATAAGTCTGCGAAACCAGAGTCGGTACTATTTTACACCAATTACATCTATACAGAGTTGTATAGATGTCGTGACTTTCGCAATTTCAAGAGACCTATCCAAATCAATTTTTTCACTCGTAAGACCTATCTAGAACATTTTTTACTCACCCAAACCCCTACTGTCAAATTTAGCGACACAGTTAGAGACGTTTCTGAGCTGATATAAAAAAATAAATATACTAGAATTGCTCGTTTATAAGTATTAGATAGATCATTTGATAATACTTACAAAGAGGTGAGATGCGTCAGCCCGTTAAACGCATCTGCGGCTAACTTCGCTATCTTGTTGTTTGACAAGTCAATGCGAGCAACACGCTTCACTGCAGAGAAAGCACCTGCACCAACTTCAGTTATTTCATTTTGCTCTAGTCGGCTGGAACAAAACATAATTTGTCTAAAATAATTATAACTATAAAAAATGAGAATGATTTCCTCTGGCCTGAAATAAAACAGTGGACACCAGTGATTGGTTGACAATGAATGGATTTAATTTTTAATAGCTTTTATTTAACTTGCATTGTATGTAGGTACTCGTATATAAGTACGTATGTTCGGGTGGAACCTTAGAATTCAATTTTGAAATAGATATTTTCACCCAATTAATCTGAAATTTTGTATACACGTTTAGTTAGGATGACAGTGTACGATAAGGTACATGAAATCATTCTAAATCTAATATGGCGGACCAACGAAGATGGCGGAATAGTTGTTTTTAAAGCAATTCTACAATATTGGTATCAAATGAAAGGGCTCGTTAAGAGCAACACGAAAAATAATGAAAGCTTTTTCTAATTTAGTAAAAGCATTTATTTTAAATACATACAGACCAAAATTATTTATTTTTTAGATTAAAATTAAGTACAAAATCTGAAAATAGATAGAGCTATGCATTTATATTGCGTCACAATTTACTCGGCATTTAAATGTATACGTCATCACTCACCTCCTTCAGCACTTCAATTTTATTTATTTGATTACATTTATATTCAAATACTTTTCGAATCATTTCACAAGGGTTGCGTAACAATGATATGCGACGGACTTGCCACATCGTCGACTAATCGTTGGTGCACAAGTATATAATCCATTGCCTACTGCTTGAGCGATATGAGTGTGATTATGTTTTACTTACATCTCAGTAGCTCTATGAGGAATGGTTGATGGTAGCTCAGTGAGCAGCTTCTCCCTACAATCCACAGTTCCATCTGGAGAACATCGACAAGGCGGCGGACAGCGAGGTTCTGCTGAACATTCTCCAGATACCGCGGTGTTGGGACCTAAAATGATTATATAGGAACATTAATTTCAGTGACTTCATTTTTGAAAATATTTATCTCAAGTTATAGGAAGACAATGTCATTTGAGATCAGTGGCGAAACTACAGGGTGGCAAGTCGGCAAAATGCCACGGACCCCCAACCGGGAGGGGCCCCCGGTCAGAACAGATTTTCAACTCCCAATATTTCGCTTGTCCGCGAAAATACTGTATTTACTCTAAAAACGTACTTTTTCAGGAAAAGCTTACACTTTTTTCTTATGGTAAAACCGAATCTATATAACATTTATAGATAATATTTCATATAACTTTGTTTGGTAAAAGAAATTACGTTCTACCCAATTTAAAGCACGTACTTTTTTAGTCTTTGACATGAGACTATCTTCTTTGGAATAAGCGATTTATCATTACACATTAAGTAAAAAAATAAAGTTTTCATTCGAGATTTCTTGTTTCTAACGAGGATTAACGAAGTGGATTGGTATAAGGAAGAGCCGCCAGGAAATCCCACAATAATTGTTTTATTTCAAAAGTAATGGTTATTTAAAACAATTTCTTGTTTTACATAGGTTTAAATAAGTTAAGTGATTGTCGACTGAAATGCTACCAATTTGAAATGGAAATATTTACCGTTGCAGATGAGTTCGTGAGGTTCTAACTCTGTCAGTAGAGCACCTCTTAAGGTCGCGGGCGCTTGACATCTGGAAGTATAAATATTTTATTTATATAAATAAAAATGGATCGCTTAATATGTTGCTAAGCGCCAAAACTCGAGCACGGCTGATTCGAATTCGCTAATTCTTTTTTATAGTATTCCTTGAAGTACCTGAAAAATGCCTGAAAAATTTAAAAACAATACTTTTCAATTTGAATTTTAATACCATACGATAAAGTTTAATTGTAAATTGGACATACGGTCTAATAGCCCGGCTACAGGATATCGAAGTATCTACAATATAATATGGTGTCTATAAGACATGGTTGTCTCTTACCATCAGGAGACTCGTGTGCTGGTTTGCTGTCTTATCCCATAAAAACTATAATTATTAATCGTTTCACAATTTTTGACTAAAATCTTATTTTGTAGATAGTGAATTCAATTTCAATTTTCTGAACTAAAATATTTTATCCAGAGACCTACTCAGATATGAGTTTAAAGCAGGACACAAACATTTTATCCAGGACCCTACTCTGACATGTAGCTAATTTTTATAAAGTAACTCTTGCCGTCAATAAGAAGTTTAGTCACATTTATGGTGACAAAAACTCCGTAACAATTTTATCGCTGCTGTTAATAAGTATATAGACATACACATGCAGAAATATATCAACAATCTCACCTTGCTCCAACGCCAAGTATGCCAGCAGCACGCACAGCCGCCGACAGACGAGCGACGCGACAATCGCACACGATCGGATTGTCCGTTAATCGCAGCGTATGAAGGCGCGCGACTGACGCAGCCTCCAGCGACAAGTATGTTAGATTATTGTTATTTAAAGTTCTGAAATATATAATTATTTTATATAATACTTTGCCTTTACTTAATCCATTACAGAACCCTAAAAACGGTTGATAGACGGGTTCATCATTGATTTATGTTAAGTTACTAGCATATCTGGCAAACGATGTCTTGGCATATTTAAATTATTTTGTCTAAAAAATAAAAAAAATTTGTTTGGAACTTATCACTAATGGGTAACATAAATATATAACAATCTATTCTCAGACCTACCAAATGTACAAATAAAGTTTCATCAAAATCGGTTTAACCGTAGGAATATTGTAACTAACACTGAGACACGATTTTTTTTATAAATTAGATTCATAACAACAGCTTAAAAAACCGTAAATAATAACATTACTCACAACACTTCCAAACTCTTCAAATGTTCTAGAGCTTTCTCATCAATACACTTCAGCTGGTTTCCATCGAGATGAAGGCTCTTTAGAGCGGTAAGACCTCGAAAAGTTCTTCTACTTATTGCTGTCAGTTCATTTCGACTTAGATCTCTGTAAATCCAAATTCAAATTTAGTAAAAAAATACGAGTTTACAAAAACAATTTGCATAGTTTACAAATGAAAATTTATTTTAAAATGCATTTTTGCGAACTAACTTACTCTTTGTAATAATAATTTTTAAAATCAAAAAAATAACGTTCATCAGTAGTCAATAGTTCATACAACTAAGTTGAAAAACAATATTTTTTGAATTGGCATAATACAAGGTTTTATTATCTGTTTGTTTGCACAAATTTACAATCTGATTTATGTATGATACTTGCAATTTTTGGCAAACAATTAGTAAAACATATTTAATATAATTATATCTACTAAAATGAACACGAGTGTAATAAATAGCTTTGTTAAATCTAAAATAGGTTAGGGGTGCTATTTTGAATTACCATCGAGAGTTTTCGAAATCGCTATAGGTAACGACACTAAACTACATTAAATGGTGACATTTAACAGTTACACATAGCATTAATTCAAAAATAACAATCCATATTTTTTGTCAATATGTATTAACCATTAATAAAATGTACATATATTGGTCACCATAGTTAGTTTTTGATAGTACACCAATTATTAGAAAATTAAATACATATATTTCACTGATTTTTATTTGAAGATAAGTTTATTAATTTTAACACTTATCGGGATATATTTTAACAATTTGTAACAAAAAATTTGAAAGAGTTCCCTTCGATATACTTTAACATAATATATATGCCTAACAATGTTAGTTTCAATTTAGACTATGCTAAATTCTTTTTTAGAGTTGCGTAAAATATTCTCATGCTAACTATACATATAATAGAACTGTAGAAGAGTGGATTCCGCACATTGAAGATATTACAAAAAATTGCTTAGGTGATTAAAAACGGCATCAGAACAAATTTTGTCTGCTTGTCTGTAACCCGGCCGTAATTAACGCTGCAACTACTGAACCAATCGTAGCGAAATTTGGCTTGCAAATTTGATAAATAAGTATTTTAGTCAAAAATCAGTCATTTTAGTGTCCTAGGTAAAGTCTAACAGAGTAATTTTACACAATATGTACCTATACGAAATTAAATAATTAACAAAAAAACAGCGACCATTTTTCTCGTGATACCGCCAAAACAACCATAGTGAAGAAAAGATTCTATAATTGTTTATAGTCTTACTAAATGTCAAACATAAACATGAAGCTAGATATACTATTTTTCCCGTGTTAGTCCGGGCCCTCTGTGTAGAATAGACCAACTGCTTTCCTACCAGGGAGCTCGTAAGAGGCGAGCATAAGTTAACTGGGTCACTACCAACATTACCACTGGTGGTGGTAGAGGTGGATCAACTCGCCCGGGTAGGGATCCACCGCCTTATCTATTCCTGCCGCCATAATGACATTGTCATGTTCCGGTCCGGAGGGTAGGGTAGCCGGTAAACTTACACATGAGGTCTAACAGCCCGACCACAGGGCAGTGGCGCACCTACAGCATCTATGGTGTCTATAGGCTACGGTTGTCTCTTACCATCAGGAGACCCGAGTGCCTGTTCGCTGTTTTATACTATAAAAAAAAAACTATCTGGAGATTACACTCGTAACAAAAATATGTCCCCTATATTAATCATCTATCTCTTGTTTTCTTTTTGTCATCTGTACAAAACTTGCAGTGAGATTAGCCAATATAGAGTGAGTTAGTAATACTACGCATTTGAGACATTACAATGAAGGAATCTCGACTACTGGGTGACTAGTTAATGGTATGTATAGATTTTCTATAGCCATAAGGATTTCTCAAAGCCGATACTCCAGAGATACGCCTGTAATTTAACAGAGGTCCGAAACGCTAGACGCTCCCCAAAGCTATTTGCTACTGAAATTTTAACAGACGAAAGGAGTAGCATGGATATTCCAAGTGTCAAACTTTTTGTTTATGCCATAATATGGATTTCATGAACCTTAATACTGTGTAAAAAGGTCAAACATTAGTTGTCTGTGCCAAATGATAGTGTTTTTAGTATGACGCTTAATGTCCTATCTGGAGTAACTAGATTTAATAATAAGATTTTTTTTTGTATTTAATCTTATATGAAAAATGCTATTTTCTAAATGCAATATGTATGTTTACAAGGTAGTACGTATACTTGAAAAATCATTTCTTTAGATTTTTGTCTGTTTGTACCCACTAATCCCTGAAACGGCTGGACCAATTTTGACGGGATTTTCACTGGCAGATAGCTGATGTAATAAGTAACGGCTTAGGCTACTTGTATTTTAGAAATGTATAAATAAATAATTTAATATAAATGCGGATGAAGTCGCGGGCACAGCTAGTAAAAAAATAAAACCGTCACGCTGATATCCCCAGGAAGAGGTACCTGTGCACCCACGATTAGCCTTCGATATTAGGTGCTATGACGTGACAAGTGATAAATCCGTCGCTATATCGAGCACAAATACCGAGTTTCCTCTTAAATGCACTTAATTAAAAAAATTCATTGATACATAGCGGGGTTCGAACATGGATGCCGCAATAGTACTTATAATAAGTTCGCTGTAATAAGTTGAGTATAATAGTTTGAGTATTTCACTTAACTCGTATTTGACCTAATGCCGTATGCATTGGTAACTTTCAGTTATACCCGTAACATCTATATTCATCATACAAATGCCTGTCCTCGTCAGGAATCGAACCTGAGCCTCAGTCTATTGAGTTAAGCGTGTACACTAACCCCTCGACAACGAGGCAGTTATAGAAGGTAATAAAACGATATGTACACGATTTTATGAACAACTTGAGACCTTTAAAGGTTTCCTGGTGCAGCAATTTATAATATCAAAGTTATATGTTAATGATTGCATTCGTAACTTCCTTGATCTTGACACATTTACATCTTGTTTGGTGTGGCCAATAAAATAAAGTAGTGTACCTATTCTACAAAGTTTCTAAGAGTAATTTCAGTAATACCTCTTTTTAAAATCTTTTATTTAACTTGTAATGTATGATGTATGTAAGTATGTATTTTCGGGTGGAATCTTAGAACTCAATTTTGAAGTAGATATCTTCATCCGATTGAGCTGAAATTTTGTGAACACGTTTAGTTTGGATGAAAATGTGCGACACCTTGTATGACAACATTCTAAGACCAATATGACGGATCCATCCAAGATGGCGGAATAGTAATTTTTAATTCACATTTACAATATGGGAATCAATGGACGACTGAAATATTCACAGAATATTTAAATATAAATAAAATAAATATTTAAATAGGGCTCGAATACTAGAAACATATTATTTTTTGACGTTTTTATTAGATAATGCTACGGGACCCTTCGTGCGCTATTCCAACTTTGACTGATTCTGTATCCAAAGGATTAAAACGCAAGCGTATTACTAAGACACTGCTCTCTGTCTGTCTGTCACCATCGCATGCTATAGCTAGATATTTAAAAATTGTATAGAAATACTATTGCTGAAATAACAACAAATATATCTATATAATTACTTTAAGTATTGTTAAAAAAATAAAAATAAACATGCATATTCATTATTGTAAAGCATTAATTAATAAAGAGTTTAATTAAATTGCGGTTTATTGGAAATATTGCCATTATAGATGGGCAATGTCCACAAAATATTACCGTTTGCGAAAAGCGGTATCTCTATCATCTGAATAATTGATTCATTTAAATTGGGTGGCAATTGTGCCCAGCGGTGGCGTGCACCGAGCGATATGCTAATGGAGGAGCCATTTGAAATATCAAACTAGCCTTGGGTTTTAATTCGTCTGACTGAACATTTTTTTAAAGTTTATGAAAAGCATAACGTCTAAGATTGGATTTGTGTTTTTTTTGTAGGACTAATTTTTTGCTAACTCTGTGGTTTTTTTTGGACTTGAAACTTGCGTTATCGTGGTTGCATAAGTGCATATTATACCTCTTCGTGATGGAGGTGTCGAAATATTTTTTTTAATTTGCGATAACTCCGTTGCCGGCAGTACCTTTAAATATTGTGTTTAGTATTATCATAAGATTAAAAATATGGAGCTAAAACTCAAACACACATTTTTTTTAAATATAGTAATAAGTATTTTTATATTATTACATTTTTTATTATTAAATATGTACTACATAACAAAAATAAACAATTAGTTATTTTTTTATTACTTTTATTTTCATAAGCAAATGATAATAATAATAATGTCTAAGAAATAATAACAATGTATACATATTTAGGTAATAATAGTCAGAGACTGCCGCAGAAAGTATCTTAATAATAACTATAAAAAAGTATAAATTCTTAAAAATAACAATGAAAGTGTGCGTGCGCGGGTGTGTGTTGGAGTGTATGCGTGTGTACGAATGTGTGCGTGTATATATTTAAAAGTTTATGCGGTGAATATTGGAAATGATATTATTTAGGTATACACTTTTTATTTGTATTTTATTAAATTGATGAAATATGATAGATATGGATCTCTGTTGTCCAAAATAAAAAATAAAAAGCACCTTCACGCCTACTATCCTGGAAAGGGAAGGCAGAGGTGTGCTAGTATGTCCACGACTCGTAAGTCTAGGAGATATACCAGAACACCCACAATTAGCCAAGGTACTATGGCCCTGATGTGATAGGTGGCAAGCCTATCGCCACTTCGGGCACATTCCA
>DVZL01005292.1:0-12179 GCA_018236625.1 Lasaia peninsularis
TTTTAGTTTATTTTGAAGTGGATATAACTAAATATTCTAAGAAATTTAGATACTCGTGCCGTTACCGCGGTCAAAATGGATGACGACTACTATTGATTTGGTGGGCTCGTTCGTTGTATGGGAGCCATATTTACTTTATTTTGTATTTTAGTATTTATTGTTATTGCAATACATTATCTGTGAAAATTTGGACTGTCTAGCTATCACATGAACCGTGATAGCTAGACGTGATATACCCTGGTGACAGATAGACAGATAGATTAGACAATGGGGTCCCATTTTTCCCTTTAGTATATAGAAATAAAGCAATTAAAATTTAGTAGAACTAATAAAAAATGCTTAAGTTGAGACCTCTTTTTAAAAGCCTTTATTTAACTTGCATTGTATGTTTGTAAGTAGGTATGTATGTTCGGGTGGAATCTTAGAATTCAATTTTGAAGTAGATATTTTCACCCGATTAAGCTGAAATTTTCTATACACGTTTAGTTTGGATGACAATGCACGTTGAGGCACATGACACTATTCCAAATCCAATATGGCGGATCAACCAAGATGGCGGAATAGTTGTTTTCAAAGCACTTCTACAATATGGGTATCAAATGAAAAGGCTTGTTGAGAGCAACTCGAAAAATAATAAAAGATTTTTCTAAAAACCTTTTTTTACTTTTTAACTTATTTAGAAGATGGATGGAACTAAAATGGTTGAAACTAGTTGTTAGCCTTCGAACACAATAAAAAAAAGTATAAAAATAGATAGAATCAGAATTACGACAACAAAAGAACCATCGAACAAAACAGTGCAGCTTAGTTTAAGAAAAAACACACCATCAAAAGCCAGCAGCATGGCGTCGAATCTAAATATTTACATTTATTTACATGGGGAAGAAGTCAATACACATATTAGTGATAATAAAACATGATGTATGATATTTCCCCTAATGTATTCTTTTTATCTACGTTTAATGGAGCTTGTCCTGTATTTGTACGTGTACCACTCATATTATACACTTAGGGTGCGTTTATAAAGTTAACTAAAAATATTTTTACTAACTTAAAAATATTTTTTTACATCCGTCCCCTAAGGAACTAGGCAGGGGTACAATTAAATGCTATTAGATTTATAGTTTAGAAGTACTTATGCACCCACGATACTAAGTAGGTATATCAAGTTAAACTGAAAAACTCATAGAATTAGTTGCACTACCCAGGAATCAAACTCCGAAACTAAAGGTCAGTTACTAACTACACTTACCCTCATAGGCAACTGACAAAACTAATGCAATTTTCATTACACGGGCTAATTGTTTTTTTCTTAGATAAATACACACTTAAGATATCCAGCCCTTATTTTTATCGTTTTATATAGATTCACTAGTTTTCATAACATATTTAACTTTTAAAAAGCAGCTTTTTCCGACTTATAATTATATTACATACCCTAATTTTAATGTAGTTGGTTAAAAAATATTCCACGTGTTTTTCTAATGTATAAACTACATAGTTTAAACTACTGTAAAATTCCACCCAAATCCGTCCGGAATGTTTTTCGTAAAAGAGTTACAAATATCCATACATATATCCATACATACTTACGTTCTTTCGCGTTTATTATATTGGTATTTAATTATAATAATTACTTTTCAAGAGACTTTGACAAATATTATTTCTTTGTAACGAGAAGCTTGATTTGTTATTACTAATGAAGAGAAACCATGACGTTCATTTTAAACGTTGTATTATTCACGATTAGAAAGATTTAAGTACTTGAAAGACACATTACCAATACATAAATACATAAACGACTTAAAAAAATAATTTTAGTATATTTTCAACTTTGACTCTGTCTTCACCTTCCATCCGGTAAGTCGAGAATCATAAAATCAAGATGTCAGTAAAAAAATATTCAAAAAGTTTTAAACTTTTTTCTCATGCCGTAACTTGTGCAATTAACTCTATTTCTTGTAATGATGTAATTTTAGGCCACATATTACACTGTTTTCACTTAATGTTAAAATACAGGGTGGACCAAATATTTTTGCACTTTTGAAACAGGTCTAGAAATAAAAGTACAAATGTTATTTTGTTTATGATTTATTAAAATTTATTTCTTAAAAATGACATGTGCTCCGTTCGTCGTTGGCACTCCTGCAATCGACTACGTAAACTTTGGAAAACTCGTTGACACATGCTGCGAGGAATCGCGGCTATCTCCTCGTGGATTTTTTCTTTTGATTGGGATATGGTCGTCGGTTTATTAAGGTATACTCGACTCTTCAGATATCCCCACAAGAAAAAATCGCAAGGTGTAAGGTCCGGGCTTCTGAGAGGCCATGGGATATCACCTCTGCGAGAAATCAATTTGTTAGGAAACATTTCTTTGACCACCGGTAAAGTCACGTTTGATGTATGGCATGTTGCTCCATCTTGTTGCATTCAAGTCTGGCTATTATATCCTTCAAATTCATGCAACTGTGGTGTCAAAAACTCTCGCAACATTTTCACGTACTCCATTGAGTTCGCAGTTACGTTATTTCCTTGATTATTCAAGTTTCTAATGCCGTCAAGGTCAAACCTCGAGTCGTGGGTCCACAGAATCTTTTTTAAAAAGTTGCTATTCTCCGAGTCGGCACGTAACATAAATCGACAGAAGTCAAGCCTCCTTGCCGGATCACCTTCCTCTAAACCGTGAACTGGGGTGTAGTGTAAGGGTAAAAGAGCACCATGTACGGCGAAGCATACCTTCCACTGCGCAAAACCCAATAGTCTTGCTACGATTGTTGTAGAGGTATTGGGGTCTCTAATGAATTGCTGCAAGATTTCGTCTTCGTCTTCTGCAAGAAAATGACTAGGTCTTCCTGTGTCATGTCGCCTTTGTTGCACAACACCACTCTGCCGCACTCGTTGGTATACTGCGGCAAAAACTATAGCACATGGTAAACGCCGGTTGGGATAACGAAGTTGCAACAGAAGCGTCTCCATCACAGAAACCATAAAAATACAAAATTTCGGCGAATTCTTCATTGCTAAAATTGGACATTTTTAAGATTTTGCAGAATATTTTGCGGAAATGATCACAAATAATACGTCAGCGCATTCAGGTAGAGGGTCGTTAGCTAAACAAAAAACCTGCTCGCTAGGCAACTTGTGCGATGGGATGGAAACGGACAGTTATGAATAAACCCGACAAATGGCTCTCATGATTGTCCAGTATAACAGTGCTTTATCTTTTAATGGGACTTTTATTGGGTCTAACGTGCTTTATGTAGTGGTTCATGAATTCTTAAATTTTTTCGCAGTTGGACCATCCACTGGGCGTTGCAGGACCCAATGTCTCGGGAGGAGTATCACTAATCATATGACTCTTAAATTGTATTTTGGGGAAAAATATGCAAGGAGGCACATAATTCCCAAGTGCATTAACGCATGCAATTATTGTGACATTGTTTCCTCTCTCTCCCGATATATAACATCCCTACTTGTTTCGAGCCTTTGGGTGCTAAAACATTCATTGGTGTGTGTACAGTTCATCGACATTGTCAATTTTTTCATTTGTAAAGTTATATCTTAAAGTGATTTCCTTATACTTATTAAATATGTATTGACGTTTTATTTATAAAAGGCAAGTAGCACGTGATAGACCGGTCGCCACTGGCTTTCGTAAGCTTAGTATCGTATAGTGTCTTTTATTAAAATATTTGTAAAATGTCTTACCAACCTTTTTATTAATGTCCCAGTAATTTGGATACGTCTTCTTCAACATGACCGCATATTCGTATGCTAATATTAACAACTCTGGTTTATATATTCCGTATTGCACCTAATTGAAGTTTTTAATCTTCCGTGAATACTCTCTTGACAACATTATGTGGTTGATAAACTACTTCCGTATTTTCTTTTTCTTTGTTTAATTTCTGGTAACGACCTTTACGAAAATTAAAAAAGGGAAAGCCTTGTACCGTGAAACAGTCCCAAGGTACACTAAAGTTACTGTCCCAAGGTACAAATTTCGATTGCAGGAAACCAAATGTGGTTACATTTTTAATTTATAGAAATCCAGCAATTTCCATTGAAATAAGTGTTACCAATGTAGTTATCGACGGTACTTTAAGGGGGTCCGGTAATGCGAACGGCGGCATCACAGTAAATTTCGAACTTCCTCTGAAACGTTCTAAAAATGACTAACTTTTTTTATCTTCGTTACACAATACGCGATGTCCCTAGTTTTTTTGCACAATATCGGACAGAATATCATTTTCAAATAAAAAAAATATTCTTTTTTATAATAAACAAAAATGAACTTAATTGTGTCAGTGTTTCACCAACCCCATCTTGTCTATTTTCGTTCACTTTTTCAAACAATTCTAGGAAGTGGGTGGAAGCATTATGTATTACATTAACCGGGCGTCAGTGATATGTCCACCTTATTTCCGCGAAACGAAGTATTTTTTCATATCGGCATAGGTAAAAAAAGCCGCGATTGATTTTATTATACTAAAAATTTTGTTTTAGCAACTCGTTCGAATGATTTCGATAAAACTAAATTTAATGTATGTGCTGAACACAAATAGCATGTGGACATTTTTGTCTCACCAAAGCCTGCACGCCATTAATATGTGAGGGCAAAACTGCTGCTCCATCGTAAGTTAGTGCAACTAATTTGGCTACACAATCGAACTCTTCTAAACTATTCAAAATAATTTTAAATAGTTTAGAAGAAAAGAAATCACGAAATCGCGCCGACATAAACAAATCGACCTAATACTTCAGAATCACGATAAAATATCAACTCAATTTTTCATTTCATTTTCGATGTGCTATTTGTAAATTAAGAGTTTTGTAATTAAGATCTTCACCAATTGTAATTACTGCGACTTCGGTCATTGCAAGAGAAAAGTAAGCTATTTATTAATTGTGTTAAAATTAAGTCTTGTTTTAAAAAAAAATCATAACATATGACAGAGGTCAAATGTAGAGACCTTACATAGATAATTAATTCAGCCCAATTTCTCATTAACCTTAAATATGATTAAAAATGTTACAGTAAAAGTCGAAGCATATAACGTATAACGAAACGTACTAACTACGTTTACTTTGGCTTCTTTCTTACTGCATACAAATTCTAATCTAAAATCTGTATTAAAACTCTAAAGTAATTCAATTCATTCAATTCAAATACCTCAAATTTCTATTTCAGACGATACTAAAGACGAGAATCAAGAAAAATTTTGTAAACTCATAGAAGAAATACGAGCAGTGTTGACCTACACAAATGCGACTCCCTTCAAAACAAAACACACGGCAAGAAAATGTACCAGATATTACTGTGCCTATTGTTCAACTGAGGGACAATATTTTGAGGATCCTGACCTTCTTAGATCACATACAGATGAAGTCCATTCACATGAACGCATTCGAAGTGTTGAACTCTTTATGCGACCTCCTTGTAACAATGAAGTCTTGAAACTCGATGTTAAGAATTTGCAATGTACTTTTTGCGCATATGAAATTCCTGACTGGAATACTCTATTCCGGCATTTAGCAGAAGTTCATCATTTAGAATTCAATGAGGCTTATACACGAATAATTCCGTATTGTCTTGTTAAAGAATTAAAATGTGTATTGTGTTTAAAAGATTTTAAAAAATTTAGTTATTTAGATGCTCACATGAATAATCATTTTTGTAATTATATTTGTTACGCTTGTGGAGATCCATTCCTCGCTTCCATTCGTTTGGATGCTCATATGAAAAAACACTCTCCCATTCATTATCCTTGTTCTTATTGTGAAAGGACATTTTTAGTAGAAGAGTATAGATCGAGACATGTGAAAGCTGTACACAAAGAAGATATATCTCTCAACTGTCCATATTGTTTAGAGTCCTTTGAAAAGCCTTACGAAAGACATTTGCATGTTCTTAAATTCCATCAAGGAAAGGTTGAAATTTTCACTTGTGAGTATTGCGGGGAGCGTTTTTCTTGGAGACCATTTCTCATACATCATAAAAGACGAGAACATAATAACGAGAGATTCTATGAATGTGAAGATTGTGGCAAAAAGTTTACGATGAAGTGCCAGTTAAAACAACATTCAATTGTACATAACCAGAGTAAACACTTTGTGTGCGGTGTTTGTAACAAAGCCTACAAGACATTGCAGAGTTTACAAAAACACTGGAAGCAACACGCTGGATTTGGTATTATTTGAGGAAATAAACGAATTAAGACCACTTTGTTTTATTACTTTTTGGACTGCGACTTGACCTATTTCATATCTTATAATTTGACTTTTTCCTAAGAACGCAATAAGTTAAGACGTAGCTAAGCTTTAGATACCCCTTATAACCATTGTTCACTATTTTAAAACTGATTCCTATTATTTTCTAGCCTTTCTACCAATCTTTGACCGGCTACCAAAAGAAGCTTTTACGTTCTCTCTAAATGCCATAAAAATAAATATACTCTTTAGTTGTACTATTATAAGGTTAAAAAAGTAGACGAATTTCCTTATTACAAAAATATGCATCGTGTTCACATGCATGACGGGCACTTACGTTAGGACGGCAGGACTTGGTAAATCAATAGGGTTATAATATATAGGAGTAGAAAATAGAAATAATACGATTTAAGTGAACTTGGAAAATGCAATATTTTTTACAACGACACTAAACTGACTCGAATTCAAATATTTGACATGTTCTCTGTTGTTTGTATATTATGTATTGATTATGTCGTGTTTCTTCTTTTTTCCAGTGTGATATATCAAAAATAATATTGTTATGATAGTGAATTTAATACTTTCTCAATTTAGTTATCAATGTTTTAATTAAATTATGCTATTTAATGTTAATAATTGCATAAATTTCCATTTTATTGCATGCCTACAAAAATATGTAAACGCCGTTAAACATCGCTAAACAGATGTAACAAATATTTTATTTGATGACTTTCATTTTAGTCAATTTTATTGAGGATAAAACTAAAGTTCTATATTGATTACCCCAAACAGTTACTTGTTTATAGTTTTATGAATTTTATTAAAATAGTTAAATAAATATTTCATTTTCATCTTGTGTAGATAGTTATGTACTTGTAACATTAATATGTAATTAATAATAATCAATGGCTTTTCAAGGAACATAATACTTACAATCACTTTACGAAAAATGTAAAAAAAAGAAATTACTGAATTAATAAGGCTTTTTTGGATTTTACTGGCCATCCTCTCTTCGTCATCTCCCCGATAGGAACATTCCTGGCTTCAAGAGATGGCTCCACGGACTTTGTATCAGGAATGCAGGACGCATATATACCGGTTAGCTAATCATAACTGTTTATTGGTATCATTACTTCCCATTCACTAAAAAACTGCTGCTTGTAATCGTCAAAACTTTCCCAGTCGACATCGAAAGTTTCACACTCCATGTTCTCACCGGCTGGAATACTGTAGTAAGCCGCTGACTTAGTTGTCTGCTTGACTCGTTGTCTTTTCGGCAATTTAGCCCATTGGTACGCTTCAGTCCATTGTTTTGGAGTAATGGTGGGTTGCTGGGAAAATGGAATTTATTATTTATAAAATAGTTGTTAGACCACTCCCGTCACTATATCTTTCGCTAACACCAAGAAACGTGACAGTGAGTGACACTCTCGCAAGTTGTTTTCGTCTTTTATAGTTCTGCTTCGAGCGCATTGTTTATTGCCGGAGTACCAGCAAGGGCTCCTAAATACCAATTACGATTCATAATCAGCCATTCTACTTCATGTGCCCAACCCATCCTTATCTTGACATCAGCTCCAAAGACATTTGAAAATGCAATTTGAATGCTTTTTGCAGCATCAGATATCAATACTTTTGGGAGTCAAATTTTTCATTGTAAATCGCAGAGAAATTGTTTTTGAGTGACACAAATAGAACTGTAAAGTCAAGAGTTTGTTCTGAGGATGTTACGTTTTAAGCAAATGGGTGAAAGCTTCTGTCAGTTTCAGTTCAACGATGAGTAATGAAAAACCCTGCCAGATTCATTTATAGGTTGCATCAGCATGAACAATTTTACAATTGCATGCAAGGCTCAGTAGGTATTAAATTGATAACATAAAACTAAAGTAAGGGTTTTTGTCAAACTTCGAAGGAAGCCAAAAAGGCAGCATACCCATCAGCAGGCATTTTTGATTGCAAAATAAGCCATGATTTTAGTCCTAGGCTAATAATAGACGGTCCGTATTTTTTGACGAATTTTGGCTAAGTAATTTTTCAATTGCGTCTTAGACGGTACATTTATCCCTTCTTTTTTTGTTAAGGCATTCCTAATTGCCATTGGTTTCAGTTTGAGTTGATATGGTTTATTTATTTCACTACACTCATTTGACCGAATTGGTCAAATCATGGTCGTGATTCTCTTCCGTCCGCTATAATATCACATCGTCTGACAAGGAATCGAATAACAAATGAATTGCTGCCGAACACTGCTTTTTATCTTTTTTATCTTTTTACGTCTTCTTCAGTGTAATGTACTTTTAACTTCTTTCAAAGACCACACGCTATCGTATTTAATAAAATTTTTAACATCTTGTTAGCGTCTTCGTTTCGGTTATAATTGAGTATTAGCTTGATCACAATCAGATTCGGAAATAAGTAGAGGAGCTTCGAGATTACTTGGCCCGGCCAAAGCTTCATCGGACGTCGTAAAGTAAAGGAAGCGCGCGCGCTGCGCCGCAAAATACACACACAACTAGCCTTTGCGTCTCTACAGAAACGACTGAGAGAGGCACGGGCGCGACCTTTGCGCCGTCTACTGGTGGCATCCTTGCGGGATGCGGGCTAAATAATGAAGGAAAACTTTTGTAATTTTAGTCAGTCCATAATATATTTTGGATTAGGTTGGATAATTTTATTACACTAAAGCATATTGGAACTGTTGTTTTTAGTATCAATAACAGTGTTTCACTAAAAAACGATATTTGGTAAGCATTTATCCATTTTGACAAACTAAAAGAATATGGAGGGTGTAATGCACATGAATGGCCATAGAGTAAAGGTCGATCGTTTTCAAATAGTCTTATCTATCGACTTTTTACCCTATGGCCATTCATGTGCATAACACCCTGTATAAACAAATCGTACAATTATTCTGATGTGTGTATATTTTTTTTGGAACTCGTTTTACTTTAGGACCTCTGTATAGAGTGAGTTTAATTTACATGGAGATAATTTATTTTACTTGGTATTTATAATATATAAAAATTATTTTGGTGAGCACTTAATTAATAATTAATTAATTAATTAATATAATTACCCTATGAAATATGTCTTATCTATGTGACCGAGTCAGTCTAATAATTACAAATAAACAACTTAACCTTAGGTTGTGCCGTCTAAAATGAAATACTTAACATGACTAAAAGTGTCTAACACTAGGGATTACCACTAAGACATCAAAATGCTACTACAAAAAATTTTTTATAAATATCCCTGCACAAATTACACAAATTCACCTAACCCCAAAGTAAGCAAATTATATGCTTGTGTTGTGGGTGACAGACAACTATATTAATACATATAAATACTTAAATATATACAAGAATAAATTTAATAAACTCCCAGACCTGGAAATATAAACATCTATGTTTATCATACAAATGCCTGTTCCCGTCGGGAATCGAACCCGAGCCTCGCGGTTAGTCGATGGTTCTAGGCGTGTATGTTAACTCTTCGACCAACGACAAACAACAAACAACGAAACAAACATTGGAATAAAAAAAATCTTAAATACCTGATAAGCTTTACTAGGTGGTAGAGTCTTGCAACGGCTCGCCCGGATTAGTACCACCGCTTTACCTATTTCTGCCACAATAGCGTCAGTGCTCGCCATTGTCGTGTTCTGGTTTGGAGGGTAGGGTAGCCGGTAAACTTATTCATGCTACTTAGCATTCCAGCCTCAGCTTGGCAACGCACCATTTCCACCTGTGGTGTCTAGAGGCGACGTGTATTTCTTACCGTCAGGAAATCCTTTTGCCTTCCAATTTCATAAAAAAACTCTTATTGTTGTAGAATGTAAAGTGTATGTTTCAGATATAGAAAAAAAATTAAGCTCGTTGAGTTTTTTTCGGCGGATCTTCTCAGTGAAGTAAATTTTAGACTTATATAGACGCGTCACAAGAATCGCTTGTAAGGTCTACGTGAAATTAAATATTTTCTACTCTATTCATAAAGAAATCGGGGATTTGTGCCCGATATCGCGACGCCACGCCACCTGTCACCATGCGTTCTAATATCGTTGTCTACTTATGGGTGCATATGTACCTTTGTTTTGCAAGGGTTGTCTACTAGATAGATAAGACCGCCTTTGTGTACCAATTAATATAAGCTTATCTATACATCTATACAAATAAATAAATAAGTGTCTGTATGTAATATTAAAATAATCACTTTTTAATATGTGCATATATGTATATTTACAATTTTTGTCTGTCTGTCTATCTCTTTGTATCCGCTAATCTCTGAAACGGCTGGACAGATTTTGACGGGACTTTCATTGGCAGCCAGCTAATATAACAAGGAACGGCTTAAGCTAGTATTATTTTAAAATTTAATTTTAGAAATACGGAAAGTCGGTTTAAAAGAAACGACAATTGAGATGGAGTTTCCAGTGGACATCTAAGTCAATGTTACATTTCAGAATTCATTTTCTTAAGAATCTTCACGTTTTCAAAAGAAATACTTTTTTGCGACTGCAAAAATTATGCAGCTCGTAACTTTCGCTATAAAGTATGCAGTCTTCATGCATTATTTATAAACCTGATATGAACAAACGCAACGGGCTTCTTATTCCAAGACAAGAGACAAGTGTTGGAAATGCAGCAATATTTAAAAGTTTGTATTTTGGGAGCAACTACAATGGGTTAGTTTTGACTATATTTTTTTATTAAAAAAAAATGACAGAAAAAAGCAAATTCATATTTTAAAAACCATTCATATTTTAAATCGCCTCTGTGGTGTAACGGTACGGCTGTCGCCTGTTAAGACTGTGAGCCACGTGGGATCCCGGGTTCGATTCCCAGGTCGGGCAACTTTTCTTAAATGTTTTTTAGATTTTTCCCGTGCACCTAACACATAATGGGCACTAGTACCTTGACTAATCGTGGGTGTTCTAGTATATCTGTTGGACTTAAGAGTCGTAGATATACTAGCACACTTCTTACTAACCCCTTCGGGGATAAAAGGCGTGAAGGTACTTTTTTGTGTTGTAGAAAAGTACGAGTGTCATTTAAAAAGTATACATGCAATGGTATTTCACATCGTAAAATACAATTTTTCATAAAACTTAAAAATCCAAAATGTCTCCTGACCAGATGCGTTTGAATAATAAATGGATGTGTCAGAAACTCCAATAAACATGGAGTTCGGGAGAAGGTTCGCTAGAGATGGGACGTCATTTATAAACCGTAAAGTTGCGCCCATATTTCCTCCCTTCAAGTGATTAATAGATTGGAACGGCCATCGATCATAGATAATGTTTTCTAGGGGCTCCTATTTCCTAAACTAGAACACAGATTCACAATATATTATGTCAGATGACAGTTAACGCCTATTAGAACCTAGGTGGCCTAGTGGCACTTCGGACTTCCATTTCAGTAGTCCAGGTTCAAACTCCGCCATGTACCAATTAGTTTTTTTATCATAATATATGAAAACTATTTCATTTTGGAACTTGCTGTACCAGCAATCGTCCGTGTTTTTATTTAATTACTAGATGAGAACCCGGCTTCGCTCGGGTAAAATGTGATTCATAATACACATCTTCATTAATGTAGGTAGATATTTCTGTAGTCGCCGGTTCTCAAGGAATATTAAAGGTATAAGCAAGACATAGATTCGTATAGCTTCGTTCATTGTGTTTAATAAATATAGTAAATAAAAATTGCAAAAGTTTTTACACAAATAATTTTTATTTTAAATCAACATTATAAATAAAGGAACATAAATCAACAAAACAAATTGCAATGAGTACTTATCCGAGAATTTGGCATAGGTACTTATAAAGGAATATTCTCTATTATACATTCTCTATTATCATAACATTTCTCTATATATCCCATTTTTGTTAAGTATTTATCACCTTTCAAGCCTTGTTCAGTGGTATTGATAATTTGAATTTTTAAATCATCGAATCTTCGAACTCTAGA
>DVZL01005293.1:0-12179 GCA_018236625.1 Lasaia peninsularis
TGAATATACGAAAATTCGGGCTCGGAGTTCGTATCTTTTAACTGTCAAAAAGATACACAATAGCCCCGCTGGTTAAAATCGGGGAATTCCGGGAAATAAGCAATTTAATATAATTTGATGATTGTGTATGGTAAGTTACTCCCGTGCGTTGCTAGTTGTAACTTTTTCTATAATTCTCGTCGAAATTCTTATAATATTCAATCAACACCTATGTGGTAAGCGGCTAATTGCTACTGTGAATCAATAGTATTATTGTGTCTCGTTTAACAAGCTTGAGTAACTAATACAATCAATTCGTTTCAACAATAGAAAAGTGGTTAAAAAGTGCATCGCAAGATAAAAAATCAGTAAATAACGTGCTGTTTATTAATATTATTATTAGCGTAGACTTTATTGGTTAGTTCAAGAAGGGGAACACTAAGTGTTGCCAGCTTATGAATAAGTATCTACTAATCAACGATGTACAAAAAGACAAACACATGTCACACAACATTGTGATGTTTTTAAGTGCCAAATTGGTATAGAAAATGTACTATTTTAATTTCAAGAACAGTTTATTCAGGCTTAAGACTTGACTTAGCTATTTTCGCATAATACATGCTATATAGACTGTCTAATCAACTCATCTTCGATCAATCAGGCGCACGTCCGCGCACTTCCTGTTTATTGAAACTGTGCTTTCACTATGGTGATATTATTCTAGGTTGATATAATACCTAGGTTATTTTTAAGTTCTATAATATAATTATTAGTTGGTAGAAAAAAAATTGGTAGAAAATAGGTTTTTCTGTACATTGAAGATATTTTAAAAAAGGGCTTGATTAGTTTAGGTTAAAAACATCACCATCGCCCTGCTGCGCAAACCGCAAAGGGTGATCGCGGTTAGAGCCATCCGAGGTTATCGCACCATCTCGACGGAGGCGGCGTGCGTGCTGGCGGGGTCTCCGCCGTGGGATCTGGAGACCGCGGCTCTGGCGTCTGCTCACAATAGGCGCCAGGAGTTGCGGGCCCGCGGCGACCCGCCGACTGTGACGGAGGCGTGGAAGTCCCACGCTCGTGCTCAAGCGCTGGTTGGACAGGTGGCACGGACGGCTCACGTTCAGGCTCACACAGGTGCTTTCCGGACACGGATGCTTCGGGAAGTACCTGTGCAAAATGACCAGACGCGAGCCGACAACCGAGTGCCACCACTGTGCGGGCGGCGAGGATACGGCGCAGCACACCCTGGTTGACTGTCCAGCCTGGGTCGAGCAGCGGCGTATCCTGCACGACGCCATCAGGCAGGACATCTCCCTCACGACCATAGTCAACGCGCTATGGTCGGCAGCGAGGAGTCTGAACGGCTGTCCTCTCCTTCTGCGAGGAGGTGATCTCGCAGAAGGAGGCGGCCGAGAGGACGAGGGAGGCTGCGGCCAACCCGGACCCGATACGCCGTAGACGCACGGGGGTGCGACGGAGGGCGTATAAAGCCCTCCTGCGTCTCTCGTAAAGAGGCCTGGGGCTCTGCCCCGAAAAGCCTCGAGGTTGTGCGCGCGGCATCGTCGTACCGCCGCGCGCTACCTAGCCGTCCCCGGGGCCACAACGGCCCTGGTTCCCGGGGAGACTGCCAGCGCAAGCTGGCAGGTGCTGACACGGTGTCGGAAGAATGCGAAAGCGTACCCGCCGCCACGTCACCACAGCACAGTGGAGATAGACTCCGCAGGGGTTTTAGTGGGTTTGTTCGTAGGCTGCGAGCACCACATTCGGGCCGCTGGTGGTGGCCCGGTCAGTGCGTCAAAATCATTTCCCCTGCGAGAACAAAAAAAAAGTTAACGCTCACTATATACGGTCGAAATACAATCGTGAGTTGAAACCCGAAATATACGGGGATCTTTGATCAAATAGGTATCTTTATCATCTCATCATCATCATCACATCATCTTCGACTATACGATATTTCGTCAGGGGGTAATCTATGCACCGAGGTAGGTCATTGGCTACTTTTTATCTCGTTTACATAAGACGTTTCCACAGGATATGGGATAAATTTTTAAATCTAAATTAGTCTGATTTTATGTTTTTTTGTCAGTTACAATAAAGTTTTAAGACTGGTTTGATTTTTTCCTACTATTTAAATACTAACTTTTACACGTGTTTTGTACGTGGCGTGACGTAGCGTGATAACGTCATTGCCATCCATGTGAACGGAGTTGAGGACAGCAGCTAGTATACATATTATAATAAAACCGTAGAAAAGTTAATTCTGCACATTGAAGATATTTAAACATAGGTCTAAACAACTAAAAATAGGCAGTAAACATGTTTTTATTTTTTTCGAATTTTTGTCTGTCTGTATGTAATATTTATTTGATATGGAAACAGTAACTTTTGCACGTGGTTGTGTATGTGACATAACATAATATATTGTAGCATATTATTATACATTTAACTACAGAAATGACAATTTTAAATAAAAAATTAGAAAAACTGACAATTTCAATAAATTATTCGTTTGTTTCTTTAATGAAATAAATTCTTTACTGCGTTGTTCATCCTTGGACCCTGTATTGAAGGCGCGTTACCACTGTCTTTGATTAATATGTTATCAAAGTTAATTTTAGTTCACTAATTTTAGTCGAACTTTTAGTAAGTCTTCCCGTCACACTTTTATAAAATTATTCACTTCACCAAGAACTTCTCATTAAAATAATTTCTCGAAGGAAGGCATTGAGAGAGAGCAAATTATAATTACCATGATTCCTTCTCCCTAAATGTTCAATATTTCATTTCCAAAAATTGAAAGTAGGTACACCTCGTAATCTTATTTCTCCTTCTAATGTGGAACGTTTTCGCTTAGAAGCAGCCGTAAGTTTCACCTACTCTCTGTATGATACTCAAGAAGCTAAAATACTATCTGGAGATAACACTACTAATAAAAACTTGTTCACAATACGAAACATTTCATGGGACCGGCTATCTCACTGTTTTTAAAGCTGGTTTTTTTTTGTTGTACAGTTTAGTAGGAATTAGTAATTTGTTATTCGGGACAGGTAGTTATTATGAGTTTAATCTCCAGATAGGTATTACTTTTATCTTTATAATAATTAATAATAATACTTCATTTTATCGATACCTATCATCAAAATTAAAATTATGGAATTCACGCGCAAACATTTAATAATTCACTTAATAAATAAATAAATAATAACAATCATAATATAATGATTTTTATATTATATTAAGAAACATATTTTACATCGTTCCGTGAGCATCAAATAAGTTTGATCATATAAATAACGCTTAATCATTTCAATTTATTTTTCTTTTTCGCATTGGCAACACAACGGATTTTTGTTTGCTGTCTTTTGTAGTTCTTCTGTCCGCCATTACGGCGTCACAATCGCATCCAGACAAAATTGATTGGAACGCCCTCGTTGGGCTAAATTAGAAAAAATTGTGGCATAATTCTGGAATAGAAGGTACTTGATATGTATTATTTGTTAAGTTACTTGAAAATTAGTGAAATTGTATTATTTCGATTTTATTAGCCACGTGGCTTATCTGGGTAAAATTGATGAAATAAGTTTTTTAATGCAAAAGAAACCACTGACGACAGCGCCGTCTGTGGTATTTCTTACAGGTATTAAATTTATAGAATGGCGGTAATTTGTTCTTCTGTGATTGTTTATGTATATAACTATTATTTTTAATTTATATATAATTTCGTTTTTGTACATGGTGGAATAAATTACAAGCCTTCGATATAAGATGGCGGACATATCACATAGCCGATTTATATAATTTCGAATTCTAATTTCTTACAAAACGGAGTGGTTATCTAGTGATCTCAATAGACCAACATTTCCAAGTAAAACCTATATAAACTTAACTAGGGGATAGTTAAACAAATTATATACATAAATTTTGTGTTTACATTATTTTTTTAAATTTCAGTATTCAATAGTCATGAACACTAGAAAGTAAAGAAATTTCAAAAGTTAACTTTGTTATTACTGTCACCATGCCATCAACTGGTAAAAAATCTGGAAAGAAACAAGCATTAATACAGTCGTACTTGAATTCATACGACCAGCAAAATGAAACTGTCATTGCAGGTAAATATTCCATCTTTGTAACAATGTGGTTTTACAAGTTGCTTAGTATGCTAAATTCACTAACATATAACCTTTACTTTATTTTATAAATACTGTCTATTTTTAATATAATTGTTTAGTCAAATACTTGTTCTAACCAATCTGATATAATTTACACTTATTCATTGTAATGTGTATTTTATGTAATTTTAATAAACAAAGCAAAGGTGGCTACTAATTTTATTATAAAATTTACATTAGTATTACAATATAAAAGAATTGACTATTATGTTGAGTATTTGATATCACTGATACTCATAGGCTATTGAATTTTATTTATTTTGATAAATTTATTTATAAAAAGTACACTGGTCATCATAAAAATCGAGCCACGTTATCGTTTGCTGTTACAAAGCTAATAACTAAAATATAATAAGCTCTAATATATGGTTTTTGACTTGCACATGTACTATGAATGAACCCATTAAACTTTTTCATAAACAGATGCTATGTTTTTTCAATGTTAGTCACTTGGGTATGTTTATTATTGATTATTTGGGTCAATATTTATTAACCTGTCGACTAGCAACAAAAGTACAAATGAAAACTACCTACTTTAGCTCTGTATGAAAAGTTTGAAGTTGTCAATACTGTAAAAAGTGGCATGAAGAAAAATGTGGCAGTTCAGTACAGATTACCAGCTAGTACTTTATCGTCAACAATAAATAAAGTTTTTCGAAATTGTGCCTTTTCAAAATCAGATCAGTTAATATTTTGTTTAGTCAAATACTTGTTATCTTGATTTTTTTAACATTTCTCTTGAAATTCTATATTTGAAGATTCTACTGTACATGATTTTTTTGTAGTATGTTTGTAATGGAATCTCAAAAATCTGCTTAAGTTTTTTTACAACCCATTATTAGTTATTTTGAATTAATGTACATTAAAATCTTAGACCTTAATTTAATTTTATAAAAAATATTTTTGTTTGGTCCGTAACATATTGCAAACAATTTAAAAAAAAAACATTTTTACAGTAAATGGCAATGATGAGGAAGCAGATGCAGGAGTTACATATTTTGTTGATGAAGAAGGTCATTATTACTATCAACCTTCAGGGGCGAATCAAAATCTTGTAACTTTTCCAACTACAGTAACAGAAGAAAATGAAGAGGTAAATTTGCAGTGCTATTATGTACGGAATTATAGCTAAAGTTTAGTTAAAAAATATGATAAACTTGACATTCCCTGGGTTAACATTAATAGTAAGAGTAAAGTATTAAGTTTTACATATTATGTAAACTTTAGGTAAATGTTAGACTAATGTTATTTAAGCTGTAATATGTGGTATTTACAATCCTAAAAAGGAGTTTTATGGTGAATGACATTAAAGGTCCTGGATTTTTTTCAAATAAGATTCTTATTATTTAAGTTATGATTGTGTAATTTTAAAGATTTCTTGATTGATCTTATATCAAATAGGGTAGGCAGAGGTACACACACAATTAGCCAATTGTTTTAGGTCCTAGGATGTGACAGGTGGCAAATCCATTCCGATATCAGGCACAAAACAAATCTCAGGCCTGATTATGAGAGTTCCTAAAATTTAAAAATATTTTATGACTTATTTTGTGTATGTTACAAAGAATGTATGAGTATAAAATATTAATTAGTTGACAAATTTTGGACAGAATACTAGCACATAGATCTCTTAAATCTTACAAATATTTTTTTTGACCCGTATAAATATATCATTCGGACTTCCAATTTTTATTAAACAACACAAAAAATATTTTAAGTTGTTCCTAGCATATTATGTTTGTATTATGTGCTTAAAGATATTTATTTATTATGTGAGAGTATCTTGTGGTTATGTTTCGGATATCTATTCTGGTAGTTCAGTTCGAACCCCATCATGTACCAATGACATTTTCTAATTTAAGTACACTGTCCGAGTTGGAAGTCAGATGGAAGTTGCTCTGTTTAAAAACCGGCGCCATTTTCAAATCCCCTGAATTTGAAAGATGATCCCAATATCATCAGATCCAGAAAAGTGATAAAGCTGGAATGAAGAAAAGAAATTCAAATTAATTTCAACTATTGTGTTAGTTGCTGGTGAATAACTATATGATAATCAGATAATAATTATTTTTTAAGATCACTGGTGATACGGAAATGTTGGTGGAATCAGACAGATACCAAACGCTTACTCTGGTACCATCGGAGTCTGGAAGCGGTGAAGTTAGCTATGTCTTGGTGGTACAAGATGAGAACAAACCTGTTATGAATATTGATATTAAGGTGGATCAGGTAAATTTTTATTGTTTGTTAGGAAGCTACAATGGTCTGGTAGATGCCTAAAACCTTATTTTGTTTTGTGATTTGGTAAGTTTTTCTGTTATATATCCTTTTGTTTATGCTTATTAAAATAAACTGTAACACACTTATAAAACTTGAATAGTATTGATTTCTTTTCTTTTAATTTAGTGAGTAATCATGATTGTTTCTAACGTACTATAAATATTAATAAATATATCAACTGTCAGTTTTCTATAAATCTAATGAGTTCATATATAGTACTCCGAAACGGCTCGACCGATTCTAATGAAATTTTGTGAGCATATTCGGTAGGTCTGAGAATCTGCCGACATCTATTTTTCATACACCTAAGTGAAAGGGTTGTTCACCCTTAAAATTTATTTTTAAATTTTTTGATGAAATTTTTTGTTTTTATTTTTTTATAATGTGGCATTAGAAAATACATACAACCCTAAATCCTATTGTTAAAACTCTGCTGTCCATCTGTCTATCTGTCACAATAAAACTAAAGACAGATTAAAATAAATATATTAAGGGTGCTCCCATATAACAAACATGTTTTTTTTTATACTTCATGGGACCGAACCTTTAGGTGGGGCAGTCCTCCCACCACTTAAGACAGTTTTTTTTTATATATAGTCCTTTAAATAAATCCCCGGTTATTGTTCAGTGAAACAATTGTGTTATTATGTAGAAAAACAGCTAGACCATTTTATACTTCAACTGCCGCAACGAACAGTATCGAATCTGAAAAAATATTTTTTTGTTTAATTGTACTAATCGATAGTGTATGTATCATTGTATTAGAAACAATAAAATTACCTATCTTATAAGGGTATAACTTTCATAAAATTATTATAATTTTCATCATTACAGATCAAATAACAACTAAAAACTGTTTAACTGTAAAATTAGTGGTTTGTAGATTCGATACTGTTTGTTGCGGCAGGCATTTTATTCTATATATATAGGACAATTTTTTCGAGATAATATATCGTCATATTGAATCACAATAAGGGAGGATAGACCATGCGTGCACTGGCATAGAGAATATGATGAAGTCTATACATTATCATATATTTATGCAAAAAACATACACACTGTGTGTGTGTGTACTTCAAAGAAATTTATTTGTTTTTCTATAGCATTAAAATGAACTAAAAGAATATGGTTGGCAGACTCAGCTTTGCTCACTTTTATACTCTGAACTCTGAAGGACTTTAATAAAATTAATTCTAAGTAAAAAAATTTTTTTGTATAACTTAGTAATTGTTATTTTCTCTAATTTTACCTGTATTAAGGATACCTTTTGTATATCCAGGAGGAAAAAGGCAATGATGTATACAATTTCGATGAAGAAGAAGGAGGAGGGGAAGGTTCTGATGCTAGAGACGATACAACAAAGGTAATGTCACGTATTTTCTTCAAATATCATTTATATTTCATTCTACTTTTTAGGAAGAGTAAAAATAAAGAAGCAAGATTCCATTTGCGTGGATAAAATTTTAATTCATGCCTTTTTTTAAATATTTTGGTTTATAAAGCACTTAGATCAATATAGATTCGTTGGTTAAAGCAATTTTTACAAAAAGTTTATAATATTATGATACTGCATAATTGTTTAAAATATATATTTTATCACTCTGCTGTTAATAAGTATATCGTTAAAGAGTTACTTGTATTCCTCTTTTTTTTTAATTATTTTTTATTTTAGTGATTATAGTTATCATTACATAAATGTTTATCATAATTGTTAAATATAAAATTTGTCTAGTTGATTATTGTAAATGCAATTCAATTTTTACATATCTATATATACATATTTTCACATCAGGTCCCTTGCGGGGTAAGCATGTGGTACTAAATGCCATGTGTCATAATTCAACCAAACACACTTGCTTTGAAAACTTCTGACACCATCCTCTGATAATATGCGAGATAGACATTTGTTTAGATAGATATAATTTACTTAAAAGTAACTGCAAAGGATAGTAGCTAGTATTTTAATGCAAATGTACATGATTTTTTCTTGTTCTAGGCAAAGCCAGCAACAACAAAAAGAAATAAATACCTACGACCACATTTCACTTGCAACTTTTGTTCGTACACAAGTCACAGAAGGTAAATCAAAATACGCTGTCATTTATGAATATGTGTTTTGAAAAAAATGTTTAATCCAATGTTTGCTTGCAGATATTTACTGTTGAGACACATGAAATCTCACTCTGAAGAGAGACCACACAAATGCAAAGTTTGTGAGCGTGGATTCAAGACTATTGCTTCTTTACAAAACCATGTCAACATGCACAACGGTGTCAAACCGCATGTTTGCAAATATTGCAGCAGCTCATTTACGACATCAGGTATGAGATTTATTTTACTGCTAAAAACAATATATTTAATGTACAAACTTGACCGTAATCCCTACTATCTATTGTTCATTAACCTAATAAACTCTCAACGGTGTGTCAGTAACTAACAATTTTCTTCGGTCATAGATTTCCAAATAGTAGAATCATCTCTCTGTCGTCAGGCTGCATCCCATGAACCGTGAAAGTTAGAAAGGTGGAACTTTCACTGATGATGTATTTCCATTGCCACAATAACACCAGATACTAAAAACAGAAAAAAAAATCTTTAAAGGAGGCTTACCTACAACATAAGTGCATTGTTTTGCCATTTTTATAGTTAGTGGTATGGAAACCTTTTGTTTTTGAGTCCGACTCACATTTAGCCAGTATTATTTAACATTAGTTTACAGTGTTTTGTTATTATTATCTACTATTACATAATCCCAACAAGAAAAGGTCTCCTAAATTACAATAAAATTGTTTTGTTTTCATCAGGTTTTGTAATTGATTTTTCTACTTAATCAAAGCTCGTTTGTAACAAAATAAACATATTTTTAGTCCAATACTTTTTGATTTTGTAGGTGAATTAGTGCGACATGTTCGATACAAACATACACACGAGAAGCCCCACAAGTGTACTGAATGTGATTATGCGTCAGTGGAATTATCAAAGTTGAGGCGCCATGTACGCTGTCATACTGGAGAGCGACCATACCAGGTAACATTAACTTTTTTTTTGTACTTTTCATAGGAAGGCAAGAAGCAGCTTGATTTCATAAGGGTAAAAAAATGAATGTCACTTAAAAAAGTGTTGCAAATTTTTCTTGTTGGTATCAGTTTATTTTACACTAAAGACCCGCTCTGGCTTTGCACGGGTATAAAGAAAAACCTTCCTCTTGAATCACTCTATGTATATAAAAAAACCGCATCAAAATCCCTTGTTTAGTTTTAAAGATTTAAGCATACATAGGGACAGACAAAAAAGTGACTTTGTTTTATAATATGTAGTGATTATAATATCTAAACTACATAATATAGTATTTGTTCTATCTATTATTTTAGTCATAAGTCTTGAAGTAATCAAATTCTCTTTTTCTGTAGTGATGATTTTAGAAAAAAAAAATTACTTACAATTTGACAATATTAGAGTATTAGATAGAATCGATTCCATCTAATATTGATATGTGATGCACTTGCTGTTCAAGTCTCCTTACACAATGTTTATAATTATAAACTGCAGGTTTCAACATAGTTGAATCTATTCAATTAATTTTATGCCAGATTACAAAAATCTTTGATTGACAAAGTATTTCAAAACCGGGTATGCCTGTGTAATGAGACTGAATGTTATTATACTTATGAGTAACACGAAATTGTACCAACAGACAGATATTATGCTATGTATACAAATAAATATTTTTTTCTGTTCAATAATGATATCAATAAATTAGTTTGGACTACACCAATTGATCTTAAATTACTGTGGGTGTTAGACAACAATAATATTATACAGAAATACAGATATTATATATATTATAATATTGTATGTGTGTTATTATATAATCTATATTCATCACTCCAATGCCTGGCCTCACTGAGAATTAAACCTAAGTCTCGTTGATAGTTGGTATTATTTCTCAACCGTGTCAATAAAATGAGGGAGTAAAATAAATCTATAATTTTCGAGAGACTCATACATTGTAGGTTATCAAATAATAATCAAGTATTCTGCAGTACTGAGTTCTACATGAATGATGATGTCAAGGCAATTTAAATAACATATTACTCTCTCGTTCATTTCCAGATTATATTTACAAACTAGCTGTGCCCGCGACTTCGTTCTCATTTTTATTTAGTTATTTTATTTTAAACATCTCTAAAATAAAAGTAACCTTAGCCGTTCCTTATTACATTAGCTGTCTGCCAGTGAAAGTCCCGTCAAAATCGCTCCAGCCGTTTAAGTTATTAGCGAGTACAAGCAAACAGACAGACAGACAAAATTTCTAAAAAATACTGTTTTGGTATATGTACCTTGTAAACAAACATATGCATTTAGCACAAAGCGGTTATTTTAAAATTATATACAGACACTCCAATTTTATTTATTTGTATAGATTATCTGATTGTTATCTTTACTATTAACAATGTGCCATTCTGATTGCTGTTAGAAAAGTACAATCTGTTCCTAGAATAGCATGAATATATAGTTTTTTAAACAGTATACATGCTGGAAAATATGACATGGATGATGGAATTGGTGAAAAAAATATCCCTATATATATAAAAATGAATTTCCCTTCGTTAGTTTCGCTAAAACTCGAGAACGGATTAACCGATTTGGCTAATTTTGGTCTTAAAATGTTTGTGGAAATCCAGGGAAGATTTAAACGATGAGAAAATATAACAAAATTGCAAGGAAAATACTAAAACGAGAATTTAACTTTCCGAAACAAACTGGTCTTACCTGTCAAACGTTTGATTGATGTTCATGTATCCAATGAAACGAAGTTCATCGGGTCAGCTAGTAATAAATAAATATTACTGGACAAATTACGCAAATTGATCTAACCCCAAAGTAAGCAAATTATATGTTTGTAAAAACAAAAGTATACATAAATATATAATCTGATGCACCAACTATTTAAGGAAAAAGTTCACTCTTGCCTTAAAGGTTTCTTCGTTGTATACCTTTTTAGAATAACACTAAGGCTTTACATAAAATTTGTTTTCAGTGTCCACATTGCACTTACGCTTCTCCGGACACATTCAAGTTGAAGCGACACTTGCGAACACATACGGGGGAGAAACCCTACAAGTGTGAATACTGTAGTATGTGTTTCACGCAGTCCAACTCACTGAAGGCACATAAACTTATTCATAATGGTAAGAACACAACTTCCATGCCATGAGGCTTAATCTTACTAAAATATTTGTAGTTATTACCCGGATTTTCTCATAATATTTTACTTCACCGTGAGAACTCAGACAATGTATTTAAGTTAGAAAAACTCATTGGCACATGGTGGGGTTCAAAACTGGGCTAGCAAAATGGAAGTATAATGCTCCTCGGTGACCTAATGGTATCATTAGGTCACCGAGCATCCTTAACATTTATGATATCTTCAAGTTACAGTTGTCCAGAGGTACATAAGCACTGTTTACCGTTTGAGACCGGATATGCACTGATATATCTAATTAAACTCCGACATTTCACTATCATGATCACATAACCTATGAAACTAAATACAAAAAGCTAGAAATCTATAAAAGATAACATTTTGTAACCGAGTACTTCACCGTATATCCAGTTTCATAATCCTGTGTACGCCGCTACAATTGTCTCTTACTACAAGAGAATGATAAATAAATAAATAAATATTACAGGACAAATTACACAAATTGATCTAACCCCAAAGTAAGCAAATTATATGCTTGT
>DVZL01005294.1:0-12179 GCA_018236625.1 Lasaia peninsularis
ATTGACTAACCACGAGGTTTGGGTTTGATTCCCGACGGGGACAGACATTTGTGTGATGAACATCGATGTTTGTATTTCCGGGTCTGGGTGCGTAATAAACTTATTTAAGTATTATGTATAAGTATCTATCTGTATTAATATCGTCGTAACATCAATAACACTGGCATGTATCAATATGCTTACTTTTAGGGTCAGATCAGTTTGTGAAATTTATTAACTAGCTGCCCGGACCGGCTTCGCACGTTTAGTTGTCGTAATGAGAGCACCATCACCTACAGAGTCCAATTGTATTTTAAAATAATACAGGAAACCATCGATATATTAATAAAATCTAAACCCAATATTTAAAAGTTATGTTAAATAAATAAATATGGAAAGATAATTCTTACTACCCGTTGTCCTATTACCCGTTTTCCCATAAGAACGAAGCATTTTCTCGCGATTAAAAGTAGCCTATGTTCGTCAGGGATAATGGCGGCTTCTGGTGGTAAAATATTTTTTCAAATTGGTCCAGTGACACAACTGGACTATACAATACAATCAAACAATTAAATCTTTCCTCTTTATAATTGAGTAATGACAGTGGCTTACGCACGTGTTAAAAAGTAAAAAAAAACATTCAACATATATTTTGGTTGTTATTAGAATTTATACATAACGCCAACTAAAACTAAATTTCAAATAAACATTGTAATTAATGTTATTTTGAATAAATGTTTGATTCTTGATTATTTTCAATTGAAAACAGAAATATTAGAAAGGAAATTCGTTTGACATTAAGTAAAATATCAAGTTATTTACTTTTCTAATAGCAAGAATTTTAAATTGCAAAGCGCGGTTCCGAAGAAGTTTGCAAAGTGTTGGGTTACCACAGAACTCGGAGTGCATAAATACTGCATGCTACGTTGGGTACCTTGTGAATATCACAGGATATTTCCTTACATACTTTCAGACGCTGAGAAATTTATTCACAAACCACTAGCATATGCCCACGGTTTTTATGAAATCCTATGCACTATTGTCAGACCATCATTCATGTAGAAACCCCAAAATATGATTATCTATAATTACAACGCAATAAATCTGCAAAAACTTGACTTCAACTTGGTCAACATGTCAATATGGCATATTTATTTAACTTTAATTCACATCACAAATAGTACTGAATCAATTGCCATAAAATTTATATAGATATTAGGTCTTAATAACTAACCTAACCTAACATCCATACATCCCACTAATATTATAAAGAAGAAAAAATGTGTTTTGTTCGTTACTCTTTGACGAAAAAACTACTGGACAGATTTGGAAGAAATTTTACAGTAATATAGTTTATACATTAGAATAACATGTAGGCTAGTTTTTAACCGACTGCATCAAAAAGTGGGTATATTTTTACGCAACAAGAAGCCGGAACAAATTATGCGCTTTAATAATTCACGCGGGCGAAGCCTCGGGCAGAAAGCTAGTATAATATAAATAAAATACCCTAAATAATAAATTTGAAGAGTTCCTTCGATTACTCCAAGATCCCATCATCAGATCTAGACATGGTGACCATGAGACCACCAAAGAGGTGGTCAAAGAAAAAAGAATTATCTAAATCGATTTAGACGTCTTCGAATAATCGGTGAACATACATAGAAAAACCAACAACTTTTAACCTCCTCCTTTTTTTAAATCTCTTAAAACTGATAATTACTTCATCGTTATAGAAAATCGCTATCGCTATTAAATAGCTCCATTGTCTCTCCATCCCCCAGCTCTCCCTAGCCCAGCGCTGGACCATCACATGTTTAATAAATTGATTTTTACCTCTTTGCGGAAAGTAGAAAGGTACACAATCGCACACGCTCTTAAACAACTCCATTTTCTGATAGGCCATGCAATTATGAAATGAATACTGGCGAAAGTCACCCATTTTCACCTGCAACAATAATATTTGTATAATCATCTTAAAATTTTGCCCTACTAACTCTCTTATCTAACATTTCTTTCTACTTAATCTTGTTAGAATAAAATAGAATAGAATGGAAAATATATTTCACACAGACCTTACAAGCGGTTCTTATGACGCGTCTATGTAATTTACCACCGGTTTGGTACATGGCCACGCACTGAGAAGATCCGGTGAAAGGCTTGTTTCCTTATTTTCTAAATACCTAAATTATACAACAACAAAAGAGACTAAGATGAGCAATTAATTCCAAGCATTTTTATAATCTATCTATGATACGCAATATTATAGCAATGCTTTTTTATATAATTTACAATTAATACATTTTCTGCCTATTTTGTTTTCCATTTATAAAAACATCTTGTGCGCGACTTGTGCATGATAAAGTAATAAATAAATGAAAAATTCTCATTACAATCGTTATACGGTAAAGATCCACCACTTTATCTTATGTCTTTATTTTAGTAATAGTTACTGCCGCCATAACAAGGCTATTTAGGTCTCACATGACGGCAAGAAATAATTGTGGCGTATACAAATTATAGATTTTACAGATGCATCCTAATTCTGTGGTCAGAGATTTAGTAGTATATTCTTATGCAGTTAACGAAACACAAGTTACAATAGGCAATATTCATGTGGTTTAGATAGATATAAAAATAACTTATAATCTTTATCGCTGAAGAAATATACCCACATAAATATTTTTGACAATATTCATGTTTTTATTAATAAAATTAATTCTTTAAAAGAAATTAATTTTTGAAATTCCGTCCCAAATTTCGAAAACGCAACGCCATTGCTATTCTAAAGGAAACGTGACGTCATCGTTAACTATCAATGCCAAGTCATTTGATATCCTTATTTTTGCTTCTTTGGGCATATGATAATTTTCGCACATAGGGACAATACAATATTTATAGTATAATATCCTAGTATAATATAATATTATATACTAGCGTATATTATACATTACACTTCACTTTAATTTCACTGCATATTACATTATTACTTGAGTGTTATTATTGTTTTATCATTATAATAACACTCAATTAATTTCACTTCGTTGACAAAATTATGATAGTTTGGATTTTTTTTGCTTATTTATCACGATTTTGCAAGAATTATATTTTTTCAGTTATATAAAAACTTGAAATATTGTACAAAAAAACTTTAAAAATGCATATTATTGGAGGCTAGTTTACTACTGTCGTGTGACAACTAACCGGATACACATGTTTTGACATCGGCATAGACTTTATAGAGCTATACTAAGCATTATACATAGCAGTCAGGATTAATATGCAAGTTTTTCGAGTACCCTACCCTCCAGAGCGTAAAAATTACATTATAGAGATGGGAATAAGTAAGTCGGTGGATCCTAACCGGGGCAAGTTGCTGCACAGCGCTCTACCGACAGTGTACTGGTGTACTGTCGGCATTTAGATGTGAGACACGACCGTAGTCTGGACTATAGATGTAGGCGAATTAACATCACAGAGGCCCTTTTTTATTTCGACCCCAAGTAGGTCTTATATACATTGTATTCCAATAGAATAAAGACTATTTCAATTTCTACGGAATAATATTTCACTGTTTATGTAGATAACAAAATTTTAAAATGGTTTGTTTTTTTTCAAACTGAATTAATTATCGTTGTTTTGTTTTTTTTTTTTCTTATTGGTAAAAATAACGTACAAGGAATCAAAAAAGAATTTAATGAACTGTTGTTTTGTAGAATAACAAGATCTTTAATGAAGATTACGTTTGTATGTATGACGGTATCTTTGCCTCTTGCGTCAATACTAACGATAGCAATGATTCCCAATGATTTTATATCTGATCGGCGGTAATCCGATAGCATTACCGCATGTTCACACATGCGAGGGTCGCATGCGTCTTTTATCTTTTTGTATAAAGTACATTGGGAGGCTAAATTTACATTATTTTTATTATGCTTTTTACAGTATATTGCACTAAGCAAGTGAGTATGAAATCATCTTCATTGTTTTCTCTACGAAGGATAGAACTAATTCCATTTCTATACCAAATAATATCGAACCAAAGAGCGCCTTTTTACACAGAGCAAGTGAATTAGGAGGACAAAAAATCTATTTGGAATTGACGGTAAAGTTGCGTAACATACTAAAAAACGTACGGACACACGAAATAAGAACCTCCTCCCTTTTGAAGTTAGTTAAGAAGTAAAGTATAGCTCGTGTTATAACACCTAAAAGATTTATTATTTATGGTGTTAGAGGTAAATAGCCTTGAATGATATAAAAAATAAGAACAGCTACTTTGTTACAAAAATCAACCTTAGATTTAACCATTATCGAGACACTGTTCAAAACACTGATATACTCATGTAAAATGACATTTGTCATATGACCTCCTCGTTTGTTAGCGGCTAACGTTATGACACGCCTAATGTTCTTGAATACTTAAGAAGCTTTAAGGAAGAACTTAATGTGATTCCTTTTAAACTTTAATATTGTGTGTGGCGTTTAGTTTGTATACTTACAACCATTTAGTATTTGACAATACGTCTATCATATACCTACTAGAATCATCACTTTAACAAATTAGCTAACTTTTAATACTCGAATATCTTATACAACATGTTTTCAGCTATACACATAAATATATGTATTTTAAATTAAAGTAAACTAAATTTATAAAATTTATAAATAAATAAAAAGCAACATAAACAGGATTACTATAGGATTTAAAATCCGTAACATTCTACTCTCACTGACGGTACTCTTTCTATCTGAGATGCTGAGGACCAAATCGATTTTTCTTTTTTTATAAATTTTTGAGAATTTATTCCAACAATGGGAGATAACGTAAAATCAAAATATCTTGTAATAATATATTCGTGTACTCGATCTACATCAATATATACTCTAAGGTCGTTATTTCCTGCCAATATAATCAAACGCTACTCAAACGAACCAACCTCGCTATTAGGAGAAACATCAACAGCTTTTTTTGGACAGTTTTATGAGTATTTTATGTTTTTATCAAGAAAATTGTCCGCCGCTGACATTATGGTCGTAGCATTATTTTCCTCTGATCTAGGTCGATGCTATAACTTTTTTAACTAAACACAAAGCGTTATCTATACTATCAAATAGAAAATAAGAAAGACAAGCCTCTGTTATTTTTTCCCCGGGTCTCAGTGAATGGTAAATTTCAGAATTACATAGACACGTCAAAAAACCGCTTGTTAGGTCTTTGTGAAATAAAATTAGTCTTTGTGAAAAAAATGTTATTTTATTCTATTCTGTTCCGTTCTGTTCTGTTCCATTACGTTCCGTTCCGTTCCATTCCATTCCGTTCATTCGATTCTATTCTATTCTATCATTATCGTGAAGCTAAATGATAATATTTTTGATGATGAGATGTATACTAAATCTAATACATGTCTACATATTTTGTAATTTATGTTTAGATTTTTTTTGTTAAGTTTCATTTTATCCTAACGACAAATTTAAAGAAATGAATATAAAGAATAACTGATGCGAAGTGATATAGAGTTTGCACTCCTAACAAATACCTGTTCCAATTTTTAGACATCCATCTCATTCTAATGAGGCTGGCTATTAACTCTCTTAAGTTCTTGCTTTAGGTATGACAACAAAAAGAAAGGATAGCCAGTTTAGAATGAGTTAGCAGTACTTTGTGTTCGGGACAGCAATTAAGAGTGTAATTCGCAAATACTATTGTTTCATACACAAATTAAATATTTTTATCTAAACAAATAAATAAAATTGTAGTGTCTGTATGTAATATTTAATGCATATGTACATTTACAAGGTACATGATATGTTAAAATAGTATTTTTTAGAATTCTCCGTCATGTCAAGTCAGTCCGTCTATCTATATGTCTGTCTGTTTGTACCAGCTAATCTCTGAAAAGGCTGGATCCATTTTGACGGGACTTCCACTGACAGACAGCTGATGTAATAAGGAGTAGCTAAGGCTACTTTAATTTTAGAATTTTATTTTAGAAATGTATAAAATGAAATAATTAATAAAAACCGTGAACCAAGTCATATATCGTTTTATAATTGATAATTAAATATAAATATTTGCACATCACATTGTAGTAGAATATGTTGGTATAATTAAAAACTTTTCTTTTATAACAACTTTAAACACACATATTCGGCAAATAAATAAATTTCATTTCATTTTATTTCAAAGTCTGCCCGCATTATTGTCTGTCCCTATGTATACCTAGATCTTTAAAGTTAGTTTTAGTAGATAGAATGGATTCAGAAGCAAGGTTTATATGTAGATAATATACAAAATAAACCCCTTCGAGGCCGAACTGACTCACTAGTTACTTTCTCGTATAATGTTTATGAATTATTTTTGAAATACTTAATCGGTTTCGCTTTTCGCAGCACCATTTTTTATATTTTTTCACTAACAAGCGAGACTGGTAAAATACATTTGGCAGATTTCAGTAAAAAAGCAAAGAGGTCTCGCAGAAGCATCTTAAACGACGTCTATGTTAGTCACTGATACAGGCAAGACCATAGATCATACTACAGACAACTACTTAGTTACCTAGTTACTTAGTGCTAGGTCTATAAGAATTTTAATGATAAATGTAAGACCATAATTTTCAGCATTTTTTGAAATACAGACTAAAATGTACAGCTAGATGACATGATAATGAAATTGAAGTTTTACTACGGTCCACTCGTTTGTATGTTTATATCTTGAAAGATATTATAAACGCTTCCACAGTCAAGCGCAGTTGGTGTCTGACTTTGACGCACCAGGTCCCAGATTCTATTTCTGGCTAGGGCAACTTGTTCTAATGAGTTTTTCAATTTATCTGAATAACGTTGCCTAAGATTGGAATTGTGCCCGATACGGCGCCGAACTTGGCACCTGTCACATCAAGTGACCTAATAGTATCTGCTAATCGAGCATACATAAGTATCTACCCACGGCTACGCCTTCGATGATATGCGCAGGACGATATTTAAGTTTCTACATTTTATTTCAGGTAAAAACAGCTAGAAGAGATGAAATACAATTCAATATGTCTACCGGCTACCCTTCACTCCGGACCGGAACACGACATTGTCAGTATGACGGTAGGAATAAATAAGGTGGTGAATCCCTACTTTACCACCAGTGATCTAGTTGGAATTATGATTGATAACCTATGCTCTCCTCTTATAAGTTGACTGGTAGAAATAGAGATGGTCTATTCTACACAAGGGACCTAGACCAACACGGGGAAAATTTTATAGTAAAAAGTTGAGAGGACACCTGGATGGAACGAAGTTTACGATTTTTTTTATTACAATTCCTTCACTAACTAATCGATAAAAAATATAACCGTCGCGACACCACACTGTTCAATGCGAAATAGAAATGAAAATATCTGGCTTGCTTTCTATAAGAGAGAGAGAGACACAGACAGAGAAACATGCGCACGCCGCACAACTTACAATAGCTTACTATAGAAAAAAGTGTCGTTACAGCTTTTCGTGAGAATTTTTTCAGTCTAGCCCCCTTTTACAACGCGCGATAAGGAAAATCATTCCAACTATCTCCCTGATATGGAAGTAACGATATATTTTTATTAAAGATATTATTTTATAGGCCACCGACACCTCTTACTATCAGAAAAACCGTGTGTCTGCTATCTTATCCCATAAAATATTACCTCGTCATTGTAGTAACATTGCCTTTGGTCTGGGTCAAAATATCGCACTCCATAAGTGGAATAGGTTGTCTCTGGCGATATGGCGATCAGGACCTGCGTGCCAGGGTTTACCACACGTACTGGAGAATCAAAGTCTGGCCAATTGTATGCATTATCAACAAACACCTGTGGAAAAATCAAATCAGTCGAGTAATACACGAGGTATTTTTTATTATTTTCTGATTTCCCTCCCTCTCTAGTGTGATGTCGTGAGATTTGGAGAACCCCCTCCTCCATTGTTAATAATAGTAAATATTTTTATCTAAGGCTAATATTTAAAACTGCAGATAAAGTAAATATTATTGTGTACGTTTTGGCCATATTTTAACATTTTTTTTAATTGATAAGATCAATATCGAAAACCAATAATTCGCGATGAATAATATGAAAGAACTCACGCTTGCTTAATCCGACTCTGCCCACTGTACGTCTTGAGTATCGGTGACAAAATAGCGCTAGTGGAATAATGTTATTGACTATCTAGATGAGCACTTTCTCATAGGCTTTAATTAGACCAAGTAAGTAATTAAAATGTGTGGGTAGTGTAATAAAATCAGTACCAGTGTACTACTTCTCCCGTCAGGTCAATGTCTCCCACTCTGGGTCCAGTTTAGAGGGTATGATATCCAGTTAAGAGATTCCAGATTACTTTAAATTACCAAAGTATCGATAACATCTTTGGTGTTTGCAAGCGTCATTTCTTACGATCAACAAAATCATCTACTCATATGAATTCCTACACTTTAAGCAAAGTACTTCATCTGTCTCATTATTAAGAATAATTTAAACAGAAATAAAAGAAAGTTAAAAATAGTGCGGCCCTGGATATTTGTTTCAGAGTGATGTCATTCCTTTTTACATTCCGTATTCATATCATTGGGGTTACTATAAAAATAAATCGCCATTTTGCAACGTCGGCCATATTGAATTTACAATGGCGGCATATAAGTAATAGTTCTTTGTCACGAGGGCATACGTGCACAGACTATTATATCTGGTAACGCGTGTACTAAGTTTCAGTTAAATTTGACACTGAAATAGCGTTTGTCTATTTCGTTCCATAAATAGTCTTCCTCTATAATAAAAGGTGGTAAATTCTTGCGACCACTCCAGGTCAATAACACCGCTTTATCCGATCAACTACGATATCAGCGTTGACCAATAGCCGTTAAGCTTATTGACAGTAGAAGTCAATTCCCAACATAAAGTTGACAACGCATTGTTAACATTTTTGGTATCTGTGGTGTATTTTATACCATCTGGAACCCAGGCTGCGTGCTTGGTATTAATTCCCAATATAAGAAAACCACCTTTGACGCCAGTGTTCAGCAGTGGACATCTTATGGCTGAAATGATGATGATGATGATAAGAAAAAAAAATTTCAGACACAAATCAAACCCGTGACCTCAGTCTCTCACTGATGACGCTCTAATATTTAAGGTATAGAGGCTTATTATGGATTAAGTCGATAGTCCCAACGCTCACAACCCTACGTAATGCTATTAATCTATCTGAATGTTTGTCTTAAAAAATAGAAATCAAGAATCAACTAGGCAACTGATTCAAACTCTAGGTAATCACATTATATACCTGTATTTTGGGTGTTATGCAACGATACTAATACATAGAAATACATAAAGACCCGGAAATACAGATATCTAAGTTCATCACGCAAACGCCTGCTTGTCGGGAATCGAGCCTTGTGGTTACTCATAGCTACGCTAGCCCCACGACCAACGGGGAAAAATACAACATAGTACTTACCATAACACCGCGAGAGGCGACATTGGTGCTATAATAATCTGAAGGGTCCACCTTAATCATGACGGTCAGTGCTGAATGGTATCCACAGGATGCCACTCTCCTGGGTGTCGGCATACGTAGCAGAGGAACATTACTGAAATCAAGAATGCATTTTGATCCAGGGCAATCAATCTACCAGAATCGATTAAAAAATAAGTAACTAGGTGACCGAGCCTTGCTCGAAGTTTTTTTTGTACATCATGTTTTTTTTGAAATAATATTTCCGTAAATATAGCTACGCAAATTACTAGCTGATGAAATATGAATAATATAAAAAGAGAAAAAATAAAATAAACCGAAAAAAAGTATAAAAGAAAAGTTGAACCCGGATTTTAAAACGCCTGATTTCCCGACCGAGCTATTCTAACTTCGTAAAAGGTGGCGAAATTTAGCGTCGTATTCTTACGATATTATAGGTTTTTATTCAATCAAAATACGATTATTGGCCATTTTCAATAACGATAACCAGGTAACTATATATTGTTATTAATAAAAATTTCTTAGCAGCAAAACTTTAGTAAACCTAAAGAAAAGATAGGTTATTATAAACGACCATAAAGCGACGTTTTCTGAAAATGAAACCTAGCTAGATCGTTTTATCGCCCTCGAAACCCCCTGAATGCAAAATTTTAAGAAAAATCGTTCGAGCAATTCGAAAATAAAAGTAGTTAAATTCAATTGAGTTTACAAGCGTGTGCAAGTCACCTGTTACCCTACCCTCCGGATTCTACAGTTTACTTTTAACTGTATACATCTACTTCTAATCAGCTTAGGAAAAAATCTAACAATAGACTATAAATAAACCTCTTTCGATTGGATAGTAAAATCTGATTATAATTGATCCAGTTACTTCTTTATGAAACGCGAACACACAGGAAATGATAATAATATAATAATATCCTTTGACAATGCACACAAATTGACTTAACCCCAAAGTAAGAAAATTATATGCTTGTGTTACAATACATAAAATACTTCTATAGATAACAGAATAAATTTAATAAACACCCAGACCCGGAAATACAGACATCTATGTTCATCACACAAATGTCTGTCCCTGTCGGAAATCGAACCCGAGCCTCGCGGTGGTTTTAGGCGAGTACGCTATCCGCTCGGCCAACGAGGCGGTCAAATGACTCCAAAATAATGTTCTTAGGCTCTGAAGTATTCATGTGACTGAATCCCGTATTTCTTCTAGAATACCTTAAATGTTTAGACAGTTCTTTTACATTATGTATTGAATACGATGGCGATATGTTGGTTCAATCAAATAAAGTGGAAGCTTTTCATGCGGGGATTTGATTCGAGTAAAAGTTCAACTCCTAAAGTCAATCCGATTTAAAATGTTTTTTTAAACAGAAAATGCCATGAATTTTTCTCTTCATTGATACAAAGGTGTTGTATAAATAAAGCAAATCCATATTGGTGGCACAATCTTCTTTTTTTTATGATATTGAAAGGCAAACAAGTAGACGGATTTCCAGATGCTAAGAATGAAGTGCGTTGCCAACCTGAGGCTGGGATGGTAAGCCTCTTGCGTGGGTAAGTTTACTGGCTACCCTACCTGAACCAGAACACGACAATGACGAGCACTGACGCTAGTGGCAGCAATAAGTAAGGCGGTGGTACCAATCCGATTCAAGTCTTCGCAGTATTTCTGTCATCTTAATGATATGTGTTTGCTATTTTATTTTGATAATGTTCTGTGCAGCAATTTTCTCGAAAACATATCCTCCGCCTTACCTATTCCTATAGCCATAATGAGTGTCATATTTCGATCCAGAGAATAGCCGATAGCCTGGCATTACGACTGACATTAGACTTAATGCCCAGACCTCTACGGTCACGAATGTCTCTAGCACGATAGTCGATAGATTGTTTTAAAACTGTAAAAATCATATTTCAATTTTGAAGGTTTGGAAGCTAGTTAAAAAAACATTTTAGTCCAAGATAAACACGAACAAACCGACTAAGTGCAAGTCGGACAATCTGTGATAATTTACACGCAGCAAAACTGCAAAAACCGACTTCAATTTAATCGTCGCCTTTCCTAACCTTAAATACGATGAAAAATCACGTTCCATTTTTTCACTTTAGCCAAGGAACCATAAAATTAATGGAGTAACACTCACTCAGTAAGATCCAGGTCAACAGCGTAGAAATTGAAGGTGCAGCAAAAATTGACGCCCACAGTAATACGATTGAATAACTGTTCGCACCGGTACATGGAGGTCTTCCACATGCAGCGCTCAAGGAGTTTGTTACAAGACGAAGCGGGAGACAACTAAGATAATAAACAATCGATGTCTATTATATTTTTCTATTCTAATCTTTTATAAATGCCTCTTTGGAAGCGGATGTCGACTTCGACAGAAGACTTATGTAAAAATTAATTAATGAAATGTCACGAAAATTAACTATTAGCGAAATGCCTGTGTTAAAAAGTTTTTAAAAAATATTTAATTATACCACTATAGTCTACCATTTTGGTGTGCAAATATTTTATCAATGGCATATATTTGATGATCGTGTCAATATCTCTGGGTTTAGATGTTAATTGAATTCAACTCGCCGCCATAATGACATTGTCGTGTTCCGGTCCGTAGGGTAAGGTAGCCGGTAGACTTGCACATAAGGTCTAACAGCCCGACCACAGGGCAGCGGCGCACCTACAACATCTA
>DVZL01005295.1:0-12179 GCA_018236625.1 Lasaia peninsularis
TATTGGAAGGCAAACAAGCAGACGGATTTCCTGATGGTAAAAAATACACGTCGCCTATAGATACCAAAGTTGGAAATAGTGCGTTGCCAACCTGAGGCTGGGATGGTAAGCCTCTTGCATGAGTAAGTTTACCGGATACCCTATCCTGCAAACCAGAATACGACAATGGCGACCAGTGACTCTATTGTGGCAGGAATGCGCAAGGCGGTGGTACCAATCCGGGCGAGTCGTTGCAAGACTCTACCATCTAATCAATGTCACGATGTTGGTGACCAAAGACCCTGTGCTCGCCTCTTACGAACTGCCTAGGTGGAAGGCATTATCAAAGAAACTTCTAAACAACTTCTGAATTCTAACTTTTCCCCGTGAAGTCCGGATCCCTCGTGAGGAATAGACCATCTCTTTCTTACCAGTCAGCTCATAAAAGGCGAGCATAGGTGAACTGGGTCACTACCAACATGACCAGTGGTGGTAAAGTGTTTTGTAGAAACTCGCATGGGTAAGGACCCACCGCCTTAGCTATTACTGCAGTCATAATGACATTGTCGTGTTCCGGTCCGGAGGGTGGGATAACCGATTGACTTGCACATCAAGCCTTACAGCCTGACCACAGGGCAGCGGTGTAACTACAACATTTATGGTGTTTATAGGCCACGGTTGTCGTCTATTAAAAAAAAAAACTTTTATTCTTAATTCCAAAGTGTATTTTTTTGTAAATCAATAACTCGTTTACTTCACCATAATGTACTTCACATGTTGTAGAATATGTAAATGTTAATAACGCTTGGGATTAATTGTTCTTTCCATCTCTTCTTTACTGTTCTATAATGTAAAATGACAATTATGAAATAAGAAAAAAAAATAAAAATATGTTTTTCTTTCCGCCGCCGCCGGATCTTCTTAGTAAGTGGTTACTTTCCGATCCGGTGGTAAATTTTAGAATTATATAGATGCGTCACAAGAAACGTTTGTAAGGTCTATGAGAAATAAAATATTTTCTATTCTATTCTATTCATCAATTATCATGAATTTATTTGAATGATTATGTTTTGTAAGGCTGTGTTAGTTGTAGTCCCGTATAAATTTGATTAAGACCATTGGTTAAATGGGGTTTGAGCTATGCTTAAATGATAATTAAATTGCAGCCAGTTTTTTGAGTATTATCTCCAAAGGGGTAGGCAGAGGTATGCTAATATATCTAAAGTCTAGCAGATATACTAGAACACCCACGATTAGCCATGGTACTAGGGCTCTGATGTGATAGGTGGCAAGCCTAAAGCCACTTCGGGCACATTTCAATCCCGAGCAATGTAATGCTTAGAAAAATCTGAAAAACATTTAAGAAAAGTTGCCCGACCTGGGAATTGAACCTAGGACCCTTCGTGGCTAACGGTCTTAACAGACGATAGCCGTATAAAAATAAAATGCATTTCAATTATCTATAGAAATAAATAAAATTGGAGTGTCTGTATGTAATATTAAAATTACTACTTTTTACTAGATAAATATATATGTTTACAAGGCATATATACCTATCAAAATATTATTTTTTAGAATTTTTGTTTGTCTATCTGTCTGTTTGTACCCGCTAATCTTCGAAACGGCTATACTCATTTTGACGGAACTTTAACTGCTGATGTAATAAGGAGTAGCTTAGGCTACGTTTATTTTAGAATATTATGTTAAAGAAATTTTTAAAATAAAATAATAAAAAAACGCGGACTGAGTCACGGGCATAGCTAGTTTATTATATAAATGCAATAAATCTGCTAAAACTAAATTAAACTTTAATATTATCTCTTAATAGACCAAAATTTTTCAAAACCATTCGTCGGAGTTTGATCAAATTTAGATGTTACCTTAAAAGCACACGAGCAAAAAATTACTACTTCGAAATTTTAAAACAGAGATCCTAAATTCAATTTTAGAATGTTATTCATGGTATCGTTAACACAAATAAATGTATCTTCATACTCTTTTTTTTGTTTTTTTTATTAATAAAAGCTATGAAATTCACGTTAGGTTAAGGACCACAGCTAATATTTATCTGAATAATTTATCTTAATCTGATATTACTTTTGGGTAAATATTATAACTACCCTACCGCCCAAATAAGAATACAACAATAGCGACCCTTAATTAAATAAATAGACTTAGTACTTAGTCTCATGAAGTCTTGCAGCTTTTATATTAGTATGAGATTGTAATGCATAAAAAGTCAGATTTCTTTCCAGAAAGAAAGTTTTCCGGAGTGGCCCTTCAGATAAGAACATCAGTAGCAAACACTGACATCATAATCATAAAGGACAGTCGGATTATTACGTCCCTACACTAATAACGTCAAGAATGTCAATACCTGCTCAATGATCGGTCGTAAAATGAAAACCGGTACATTCGATTCAATAAAACTGTCGTCATAATCAGATTGTCGTCCACCTGTCCACTATTATGCGTAATACGTGTTAATTATGACGTAATAATTGACGTAGTAATCGCCTCTGTGGTGTAACGGTACGGATGTCACCTGTTATGACCGTTAGCCGCGTAAGGTCCCGGGTTAAATTCCCAGGTCGGGCCGCTTTTCTTAAATGTTTTTCAGGTTATTCTGAATTAGCATTACATTGCCCGCAATTGGAATGTGCCTGAAGTGGCGATAGGATTTCCACCTATTACATTATGGGCCCTAGTAACTTGGCTAATCGTAGGTGTTCTAGTATATCTACTGGACTTACGAGTCGTGGATATACTAGCACATCTCTGCCTACCCATTCGGGGATAATAGGCGTTAAGGTACTTTTTTTTAATTATTGGTACTAATTATTGTAAAGGATTTGAATAGTATTATTATATAGGAGTATTACATACCACCATCTCGTAGATATACCGTTTACTTGGAGTCCATCTTCATCTTAGCCTTATCTCGTACTATATCAGATGATATCGGGATCGGCTACTTAATCTAGGGGAATTTACAAGGGAAACATTTTTTGCACATATATAACTACTATCTGACCTCTGCAACTCAGAAAAGATACCAGTCCTAATTCTGGATCAGGTTGAATTCGAATACACGAATCAGAGTTTTCCCACGATGCCTCCCCTTCACCGTAACAGTGCCCAGAAAATGTGCTTAAGTTAAAAACTCATCGGTACATGACGAGATTCGAACCTGAACTACCGAAAATGAATTCAACCGAGGCTTATTTATATTCATTAAAAAAATACTTCATCATTTGAAAACAATAAAAATTTAAGGCACGTAAGAGACTTAACTAAGTTAACCAAGTATCTAGTTTTTAAAACCAAACACCACGGTAGCGAGCAAAACGTTATTGCAACAGAAATAGTTAAGGCGGTTGTACTTAATTGGGCGAATTCAAGAATTCTATAACTTAGATAGAATATACCTATCGCGGTGTTAGTGACTAATAACGACGCTCACTTACGAGATACCTATTCGGAAAACATAGCCTAGGATCAGCAACATCACTGATAAGTGATAACATACGAATTAATAACAAGTATTGCACTTCAAAAGTTTAATATCGTTTTATACTAGTATGTTTATATTGTTGTTACAATATAGAAAATATGTTTACGCAATAGGTTGAATATCTCAGTGTTAAGTTGGCAACGCAATAGTAACATATTTAGTTATCTATAGGCGACGTCATGTCTACTATCAGAAGACCATATGGCTTGTCCTTTCAAATAAAATGTAACCTTTTGTATTTTATTGTGCCCTTGTATAAAAATAATTTGACTTGATAGGATTATCAAAATCCGGAATAAGTTAATAAATAAAGTGCGAGTTGGACTCGAGTACGCAGTATTCCTTACCATCACCTATTAAAAACAGAAAAAAATCACGTTTGTTTTGTGCGCACCATTTATATATTTATTTAATTCTCATTGTATTTTTAATGTTTGTTGTTACAGCGGCAACATAAATACATCATCTCTGAAAATTTCAACTGTCTTAACAATCATGGTTCATTAAATACAGCCTGTTGACGGACAGATGGACATCCGTTTTCAGCCTTTAAAATTATATGATAGACATTACAAATTTCATCGGGACAGCCAGCTAAAGATATTTTAGAAAAACAACTGTGTGCTAAAATGATTTTTTCGACATTTTTTTAGAAATTCTTTTACATTTTTTGAAAAATTGAAATTCCACTTGAAACTAATGAAACTTGGTTAAAACGTCAAGTATCTAAATAAGTAACTCGATTCACGCGTCTACGCCCGTTTTAATATAATAAGTAAAAAATTGATTTTTTTATCCCATTTTCCGTAAAATATTAATTTTTCAACTAAGTTTCATCCATTTAAGTAAACCTGTAACAGTGAATATATAAAGCGCTATGCTGACGTTTGTCTGAATTGGTAATCTTTACTCTTTCCTTATCTCTCCTATAACTGTAACTACAGTGCTCACTATTGTGGAATTCCATGTGGGTAGGCTGATAAGCTTGCATAGGCTAAGATACAAACCGCGAAGAACGCGATGTGTATAGGCTTATCTAAGTTATTCATATCGCCATAGCGTCAACTCTAGTTATCTTCGTATTCCGGGTTTGGGGAGGAGATAATTTTTATATGATGATAACCATCAGGAAGGTTTTACCATCGACAAAACGGTCATACCAGTGATCATTGGAAACCCACAGTTAACACGCACAGTGGCCGCTTTCACGATACATCTTTTAATTACGAACAATTAATTCATCTTCGCGTTTTTCCGCGTCATACTCTATTAAACACTTTTCTTACCTCTACATGGAATAATTAGTCTCTGGTAATTGTACGACACGCGTGATAGACTATTTTCTGATTTCTAATGTATTACAAGTATACTACTAGTTCTCGCGGCTTTGCCTTTGTGATTTGTTATATGAACTTATTTGCTTAAGAGCCTGTGATTTGTTATGTGAACTTATTTGCTTAAGAGCCTCTGTGGGCTGTTGGTACGCACTTCAAATTTCCATTTCGGTAGTCCAGGTTCAAACCCAATGAGTTTTTCAAACTTGAGTATATTTTCTGAGATCTCTTACGGTGAGGGAAAGCATCGTGAGGAAACTCGGGAGTTGTGTCAGATATGGCAACGGACGTACCACCTGTCATGGGATCTAATATTGTTAGCTAATCATGGGTGCACATATTCCTCTGCCTATCATTTCGGGAATATAGGCGTGATGATATTCTTTTAAACTTATTTATTAACTGTGTCATTGGTTATATCCGCGTTAACTTGAGAACAATAAAAACATCATGCTATGATCACTTAAATTGATAAAAAATTGTGGCCTAGTGGTGCGTGCTTCAGACTTCCATTTCGGTACTCCAGATTCGAATCCCACCATATGCTAATGATTTTTCTAATTTAAGTACATTTTCTGAATGCTCTTAAAGATTTTTAGGTGAACTCTTTGGCGACTCTTTTTTTAGAAGATATTATAATGAAACCCAAGATTGCCCGATATGGCAAAAGATAGATAGAAGAAGAGGAACTAATATCGTCGGCTAATCGTGGATGCATATCTATATCTACTAATCCTTTCAAGAATATAGACCTGCGATAAATTATTTATTTGGATAAGAATGAATATCATGTTTACTACAAAACATCGTAAATAATAATTTATTAATTTGGAATTAATTTGTTTACCGCAAAAAAGTTATTTTTCACTGATTGCTATACAGTCTAAAGCATTCCTCAAAAATAATTATTGTACACAAAACAAATTTTTAATTTAAAATATAGTTCCTGAGATTAAAAACAGAAATAGAAATATTAATTGTAAGTAACCAAAACACAAAAATGTAATAAACTGTTTCAAACAGTAAAAAGAATATAAAAAAATACTTAAAAGCTACAACTCTATGGTAATTGATATAAGATAATTATAATAAATAATAAAAAAGTCGATCCTCTGCAACGCGTTTTAGTGGATTAGGTACAAAACCAATCAAACAAACAAACTCTATAGCTTTATTTATTTGTATAGATTTAATATTGTATGTACTAAATACAACAAATTATAATACGGAACAAAAATTTTAATTCACACACGCGAAAGATTTCCTCAATAATTAAAACGCAGTAAAAGTGCAAATTATTTACATCAAGTCCATTATGATAAAGATATATTAGTATGGAATTAGTATAAAGATATTTTTATGGTTCCGTACCCAAAGGTTATAAAACGTAACCCTATTACTAAAACTGTCTGTCTGGTCAGGCTGTATCTCATGAATTGAGATACCGATTCAATTAAAATTTTCAAATTGCGAGTCGGTCTCGCGCACGAAGGGCCTTGTATCATTATCTATAAAAAACTGCAAAAACTATGCGTTTGTCTTTGTTAGTTAGTAGTATTTATTATTATAGCGGCAACAGGAATGCATCATGTGTGTGATGTGTGATTTCAACTATCTAGCTAACATGGTTCATGACATACAGCGTAGTGACAGACAGATAGACGGACAGAGAAGTCTTAGTAATAGCGTTTTTACTCTTTGAATATGGAACCCTAAAAACAGTATAATATTGTTAATATTATCACGAATCAGGTCTTGCAAAATTATTTAAACAAAACGTGTAATGAATATTATTAAATACGTGCTCATAATTATTATTATAAACCGATGTTTGCCAAAATCATATTTGGGTGATATTTATGTGACTAGAAGGCCAATAGGAAGGAAAATATTACAAATACATGTCAACTATAGTCACAAAAATGTTTGGTTACCTTGGGCTATCCAACTGTCATGTTCGGGACCGGAAGGTAGGGTTGCCGGTAGGTTTGCTCATACAGTGTAACAGCCAGACCACAAACAGTGACGCACCTTGGCATACTCTGCACTGTTTCTGTGAATATTAAAAATTAGGCAAATGTCGAGTTTTTCTCTCGCTTATTACAAACGAAAATTAATTGACCATTTTTGAAAAAATATTTTTGCGGAGAACCAAAAAAATACATCAAAACCGTCAAAAAAATGCAGCTTCTCATACAAACAAAGATAAAGCGTAAATATTATTTTTATAATCTGGAAGTTATCAAAATCTTAAGCAAGACTTAAGATGGATGAAGTTAATAAAAAATAACTTTTTTTTTTTAATTCCAGGTGAAATTCCCATCTAGTTCAGAATGGCAGCGTTCCCTCCAAGAAGACCGTGGTCGCAGGAAGAAGCTCGCTCCACTCCTAGCTATCCCCCTTCTCATCGGAGGTATGATGGTACCTCTTGCCTTTGGAGCCCTGGCTCTCCTGGCTGGAAAGGCACTGATTGTGTCCAAGTTGGCTTTGGTCCTAGCTGGTATCATTGGACTGAAGAAACTCTTGTCTTCTAATGGGGCTGGTGAAGCCCATGAGGTTGTTGTGTCAGCGGGACATGGTGGCGCTGGCTGGAGTAGGTGAGATATGACCACAATATTACATAATTCTGTGACAATTCCTGGAATCCGAACACCAAGTAGACTGATATCATGATGGCCTTTTCTTCGACTTAGACTCTCCTGGACTGGTGCCATCGCATTTGTTACCTAGGCACAACCCACCTTATTGTCTTTGGTATCTATAAGTAATGTAAAAAAAACCCTAGACAAATTACACAAATTGATTTAATACGAAACCGAGAAATACAGGCATATACGTTAATTAACCATATGCCTGCCCCCTTCGGGAATCGAACCCGAGCTTCATGATTAGTCGGTAGCGTTAGGCGTGTATGGTGTAACTCCTCGACCAAACTGGTGTAACCAAAGCAACAATATTTTGTTATTTTTTCTAAGAAAGGAGAGAGAACGAAACCCTGCGGGAAATATATTTAAATAATAATAGCTTTTTATTAAATGCACTTATGTATGTTTACAAGGTATTACTTGTACCAAAATGGTATTCTGTCTGTCTGTCTGTCTGTGGGTACCCACTAATCTCTGTAATGGCTGTACATATTTTGACGAGGCTTGCACTGCAATTTAAGCAATTTATTTTATAATTTTATTTTAGTAACGTATGAAGTGAAATAATTTAGTAAAAGTTGTAGAAGACATCGAATCTTCGTCAAATAATCGCGGGCATAGCTAGTTTTAAATATTCTTGATAATAGTATACGCATTACGACTATCTACTTTTCGTGACTATTTTTAGGAGCGACCTGTAGCGTCAGATTTTATTCAAATGAGTTTTTTTTTCATGACAAAATAGATTATTACGGATAAGACATTTATATTAGTGGCACGATAATATGAGGGTCGTTTTGATACATTACAATAGTGATGTGAACCTTAAAACAAATACCGAGTTGTGTGATAATTAAATAGGGACTTAAATAACAATTATATTCTTACAAAATAAATGTTCGCAAGACCCTAACCCTATAATTTAGAAATCAATTTAACAAACAAATTTTGGGTTAAAATTACATTCGATAAAATTTATAAATCTCAAATCACTATCGTCAATAAAGTACTGCAATTATTTGCTTCAAAGTCGTCATCAATTAATACTGAACTTTATGAGCGGACAAACATTGAAACGGCCATTAAAGCTTGCCTTTATTTAATCAATTTTAATGAAGAGACTATTTTAAACACAAAAGTTGTCAAAATCCGTTACAGAATAAATAACGTACAAATACATATAAATACCGCCCGTACTTAGGGAGGGGTATGAAAAATAGATATCGACCGATTTTCAAGAGCTAGCCTTTCACGAAAACAGAACGGGATCAAAAGTATCCTATGTCTGTCTCCCGGTTTTGCCCTTCTTCCCCGCCAATTTTGAGCCAAATCTGTTTAGCACTCCTTGAGTTATAAAAAGTGTAGCAAACACGACCTTCTTTTATATACAGATATTCTCGTTTGAAGCATAAGTTATTATAAGTAAGCAAAGAGCTTTATCGACATGTTCCTCATTAAAAATTCAAGATATTTTGACAATTGATAGCCCGCAAACTGATTTTTTAAGTAAATGTTTGTTTTTGATATAATATAAATAATTTAAATTAATATTTATTTCTTGTTTGACAGTTTGGGCGGAGAGCAATAGGCTTAGATGAAACGAAAATAGGGCGCGTTTACTGGGTAGGTACCAAAAATAAAATTACCTAAAATTATTACTGACGTGACACATCTTTTTTGGGTTTTTACCTAATATCTAGAGTCTATTTTCTTGGTTCTATATAACTATTTAAAATATCGGGTGGGACAGTTGGCACTTTTCTTTTTTAAGCTCCTTGCTTGCTTGTGAGTGATTTGTCTATATTATGAAATCGTCATGTTTCTTTTGGTAACCAATTACCTATTTAAGATTCTTTATACTTTGACTTCATATACATTTCGCTTGTATTGATTTATATAATGTATATTTCAGGTCAATGGAAAACGGAAACGACCTAGCATACAACGCCTACAAGCCAACGTAAAGTTCTACCAAATATAAATATATTTATATAAAAAGGATAAGAAGATATACCACCTAACTTATTCATACAATAACTGGTCATAGTATTAATATATATTATGTAGAATAAACTACGCTTGCTATTAATATTTTCTATATTTTGTTGAATATTAAAATATGTCGCAAATATTTTAATATTTATAAAAATACCTCGTATATTATAATATAGAACCATTATATGGTGAGTACAATAGCGACTGATAAATTATTGCCAATACCAATATTTATTTATTTATTTTTAAATATTAAGTATTAATATTAGCGGAGAAAGTTAATATTATTATTTATTATCGACAAATGGCTACCAATGGACAACGATAATGCTAAAGTGTAAAAATATTCAATTTTTCTAATAATATTTAGAATTACCTCAGAGAGCCTCGATAATTTAATATTTATAAAGATATATTATTATATGTAAATATTATATAATTATAGTACGAGACTTTGGAATTCGCTTTAATTATACATTGTATAAAAATAATATACTATTTAAGTTGAAAATATGTACATATATCATGGGCATGACTACGTAACGTACCTTATTGTATAATATGTAATTTATTATATTATTTTGTTTATTTATGTACTGTATTGAATATTTTTATTTAAAAATAGTATTAATAATTAAATGTATATACAATTATAATATACATAATAAAAGGAATATTGCATTTATGTAGTATATGAATTATACACGTATTACATTATGTTGTGTATTTATTTGTTAAAAATATTGATGTATAATATTTTAATAGATCTCATATGTATATTTTATAATATATAATAATATAAATTCATATTTCTCAAAGGATATTATGTAAATATATTAAAATGCAAAAAAACCTATTTATTTTCTGTATAAATGAATAAATTCATACTGTATAAAATCTGTAAATCAAAAATATTTAACCCATAAAATCTAAATCAAATAAACTGATGGTTAAAGTGATATGTTTGTTTTTTTTATTTATTTTTTTGAGATTGAATTTGCGATTGGATGGCGACGGGCCTGCAACCTAATATTGTCGGATAATCAACTCTGCTTATTTCTTTGGGATTAGAGGTGTGACAATTAATTTTAAGATTACTATGAAAATAAGTTAATACTATCAGTGTATCTATACATAAGTAAAAATAAATATCAATGAGCCAAATTACACAAATACCTAGATCTAATCCTAAAGTAAGTAAACTATGCTTGAAACTACATACATATTATACACTACACGGTTGTGTTATGGGTGTTAGTCAACGAAATTAATACATAATAATTACTGTAATGTGCTGTATATATATATATATATATATGTATATCAGAATAAATCTAATAAACACCCAGACCCAAGAATACAGACGTCTCTTAAAATTACAATATTATGTCTACAGGCGATGTTTTTGCTATTAGAAGATCAGTCTTCTTGTTTGTTTTCTGATCTCATGTTTTTATACTCTCTTACGAGCTGCCTGAGAAGAAAGCAGATGGTCTGTTCCACAAAAGGGTCTCCACACTAACACGTTATTAAAAATCAAAACATATTCGCTGTAGTTACCGAAATTGTAAAATTCATAAAATGCCTACAAACATTTTTACGTATAAATTCTTGAATATAATTGGTTTCTCCGAAACGATTAAGATGACTTTTTGTTTTCTGTTATACTGTTCCTATAAAAGTTATCTGATTGTCATGTATGTGAAAATATCCACATATTTTTTTAATTTTTGGCATATACGTAAGCAGCTGCCATGTAAGTCAAGTTTAATTCATTTGTATCAAGTTCATCCCATCAAAAACATCCTGTAAAAAAACCAAGTCTCGCAGCTCAATTTTTATTCCCGTAAAAAGTTGTGAGATCGATGTAATACCAAGTCGGTTAATTTATTTAGTCCCTACTTAAGGGATCTTCTGTCTTAAGTTGTTACGTAAGTTATCACCATATCAATATTAAAAATCTTTTACGTTTTGAACAAATAGAGCAACATGGTCATTGGCAGCATCGTGGGAATACAGGATACACTAATTTCTTTATGAATACTTCGCTTGTGTACTTTAACTAAACGTAATTATACAAATGCCATCAACATTGTCTAATTATATTAAATACTAACTTTGCTCGCAACTTCATCCCCGTTTTTATTTTTTAATTTATTTTATAGATTTCTAAAATAAAAGCAGCCTCAGCCGTTCCTTGTTAGATTAGCTGTCTGCCAGTGAAAGTCCTGTCAAAATTGGCCCAGCTGTGTCAGAGATTAGCGGGTACAAACAGATAGACAGACAGACAAAAATTCTAAAAAATGTAATTTTGGTATATGTAGGTACTTTGTAAATATATAGATATAGGTATTATAGGCAATTAGTAAAAGCGGTTATTTTAACTTTATATACAGACACTCCAATGTTATTTATTTTAATCATATGTACACACGAAATTTAATAATGAAATTGTGAAAAAACAACGTCCCTTTTAGGTATCAATAAAAACTTATCGTGAGTTCATTTGTAATTAATAGATGGCGTTGTAATAAATATATACCAACAAGTGAAATATTAGTCATTTGTTAATGCAAATTTTATATATATTTTTTTAAAGTATAACTCAGCGAACAGGCAAACAGGTCTCCTGATGCTAAGAGACAACCGTAGCCTATAGACACCATAGATGATGTCGGGCTGTTAGACCTTATGTGCAAGTCTACCGGCTAC
>DVZL01005296.1:0-12178 GCA_018236625.1 Lasaia peninsularis
CACAAGCATATAATTTGCTTACTTTGGGGTTAGATCAATTTGTGTAATTTGTCCAGTAATATTTATTATTATTTATTTATTTATATAGAACTCTTCCATAACTTCAAATGGCATTAATTAGTTTTGACAGTCATCTTTAAATATAATTTTTATTCGATTTTTAGTATTTGTTGTCGTAGTGGCAACAGCTAATAATTTCTAGCTGTCATTGTCTGTCAACTGCCTTCCTACCAGGCAGCTCGTAAGAGGCGAGCATAGGTTATCAAGGTCATCGCCAGTGGTCTTGCCACTGGTTGTAGGGTGCTGTGCAGCAACTCGCCCGGGTCGAGATCCACCACCTTACCTATTTTTACCGCCATAATGACACTGTCGTATTCCGGTCTGGAGAGTAGGGTAGCCTACATCATCTATGGTGTATATAGGCCACGGTTGTCTCTTACCATCGGAAGAGCCATGTGCTTGTTCACTTCTTTTGTTGCATAAAAAAAAACCTGGTGACAGACAGATAAAACAGGCTTCCGTTTTTACTTTTTACCCTTGAAAGTAATGAAATTAATTAGATAAAAGATACGTTTGATCAATTTCTATACATAGTTGTTTAGCTTGGTTACATGAAGCGCTTTTTACCGAACCGTTTAGCCTGAGTTCTTGCTCCAATTTCAGTGTTTATTGCATTTGTAAGCTGTACTTGTTATGCAATCTACCGAAGGTTCGTTGCGTTGTGTATGATATGACGTCTTTTGTACGCACGGAATACGCCCACAGTCGAGCCCGCGATTTTGATTGATAGTCCCATTATCGAGTTAACCGGCACCAGGGTTTCAACGTGCCTCCAATTGCGTATGTTTGACACTTCCAGCTAAAGATCTTTGACCTCGTAAATAAATTAACCATATACAGAACGTAGATGTCCAAAAGCCTCGGTGGTCAAGCGGTTAGTACTCTAGACTTCTGATCCGGTAGTCCAAGTAGATTTATCAGACCTAACACACCGCCCACAGGACAGCGACCTACAACATCTATGGAGTCTACGGTTGTCTCTTATCATCAGGTTATGCTTGTTTGCATAAAAAAAAAGTTCGAACCCCACCATATACCAATGAGTTTTCCTAGCTTAACAGTAACGGAAAACTTTGTAAAAAAGCCTGGATCCGTGTTTTCGAAGTCAACCTAACCTATATTGAGCTTAGTTTCACTTCTAGGTTGCCGAACTCAGATGGCATGTCTTTGTGTAAAAAGCGTTCTTGTCAAATACTCTAGATTATAATATAACCGACGCAAGTACTGAGCGACAAGGAACTTTTGTTCCAAATGTTCAAAAACCAGCAGAGTATATACATTAAAGTAAAATATAGTAGGGTAAACGGTTAACTCGCACATTAGAACACTGCGGTTAGAGAATGCTTGTTTTTAACTGAATTAAAAAAAAAAGTGGTTCTCAATTCTTCTATTTTTTTTTTAAACTTTTTTTTGCATGTTTGTTACGCGATTTGTCTGTGAATTCCCAGTGGATTTTTATGATTCTCAGCTGAGAAAGATAGGCCATACTCGAGAGTTGGTTCCATATAAATATTATGTTAAAAGTTTATGCAATATATAAAATTTAAAAAAACGACGTGATAATGAAATTGAAGTCAGTTTTTTGTTATTTTACTTTTTTTAAATATACGATAGTGGCAACCCTGGATAAAACGTGACTTGTCCGATTGACGAATTACATTCAATCTAGCACAAGATGTTATTGCCTACTTATAATCTTTATCCTGTGATACTTTAGAGCGAGATCCAATCCGTCATATGGTCAGACTTTGGTAATTTTATTAGAGCTGAAAGTTTCACTGAATATGCTTTTAATTTAAGTAAAAACTGTGGGGCCCTATAAAATTTAACTTATTGAAACAGACAGGAAAGATAGCAAAGTGTTAGAAGTTGAAATTATTAAAAGTGTCTGTTTGCTAAAAATAAGTTGCCTTTTTATAGATGTTCAATTTACATGTGTAAAGTTTAGACCCACATTTCATAGTCAAAATGCCGACTATTATATATAAAGAAGGAAAATATAAATATAAGTATGTACATTGTACATACATACAGAAACTCGGGTCATTAATGTACTTAGAGAGCTACATAAAAGTACAAATCCATATATTGAGGTGGCTTTAATGCAAATAATTAAAATTATTTTAATAACATAAAAGGTTGACTTGTCTTTACAAATATATAAAACTTCTATCTGTTGAGATAATCTCTGAAATAGCTGATTCTATTTTGATAGGATTGTCGCAGCCAGTTTGCGATGAAACTTATATCCGCCAGCTTCACCCAGTTAATTTATTCTATGTTAATTTTATTAAACACTTAAAAATATAACAAAATATTCTACTTATCGCGATAAGATTTAACTTGAATAACCTCGAGACTTTGCCTCTTGCTGTCAATAACATTTATCTGCGTGATAAAATCCGTATACATTATATAATACAAATTATAAGAGACATCCCACAAAGGTTATTATTATTACATCATAATGTTAACCTATGGACTGTACTTAAGCAGTTATTCAAACTCATTTGAAAGTGCGTTTTGTTTGTTTATCGGAAAATTACTTATAAACCCTCAGACTGACTGGGTCAAAGAGAAGATCTTTGACCTAGAAAATAATCACTTAAGGGGTTTTAATGTGAGAGTTAGAGAACTTTTTAAACTCAAAGTGTGTGTAACACGGATTACATGCGTAGGTACATTCTAACACGTGAATTTCCAGATTAAATTTGAGAACGGCAATTAGTATCAAAAAGTAGCCGAATAATTAGTTTTTTTTATTTATTTGCCTGACAATCGTCATAATGAATAAAAAAACTGGAAAAATGTGAAAAAAAAATTTTAGTTATCTATCGACGTCAGTTTGTAAAAAACGCGGTCGCTTCTATCATATATAGAGTTTTTTTATGTAATAAGACAGCGAAAAAGCGAAGATGGCAAGATACGAGTACGACCTAGACACTATAGCTGTTGTAGATGCGCCACTGTCTGTGGTCAGGCTGTTAGACCGTATGTCCACGTCTATCGGCTTCCCCACCCTCTGGATTGGAACACAATGTCGTTATTTGGTCAAGAATAGATAAGGCGCTTTACCACCAGTGATATGAGTATGATAGAAGCGATCTTTAGTGTCATATATATTTATTTACGAAAACTATTCTTAATTAAGGATTAATACCAAAATTCGTAACCTTGTGTAAAGTGAGAGTGAATAATGACAATAGTTGAAGATTTCGGTATTAAAATGTCACAAGCTCAGGTTTTAATGCACGAAGATTAGCGAAAACGAAGAAAACTAATGGTTAGGTATAATTATGAATAATAACGATATAAATGGTAATACGACACGTAATGAGTATCAATTATATAAATTATACGTACATAAATCTTCACCGACAGACACTATCTATGAGACTGACTTTATTTTATGTTTTCACAATATCGCAAATGGCAAACATGTGGCAGGACATGCTGGAAATACTTCATTAGTTTTCCCAATAAATTTCGACTTACAAATACTCTACTTTTGATTTTAGACTATTCTGACTCTATAGTTTGTTCCTTTTAAAAAATCATGACGTCATCAACTTAACGATGTCCTCGACCAAACAAATCGTAGAATTTCAAAATGTCTATGAAATCGTAGAAAATCAAAATGGCGATTTAATTGGCCACAGTCGTTGCTCGTACGCCTCTTTTCTGAACGTGAACAGTTATTATCATGAAGCTAAATGTACAAATGGGAAACCTCTCTTTCTGCTAATTTTGTGGAGTTGACAATGTCAACACAAGCGGGACTTCTGAAGCTAGCCGGCCCTATGACGATGAGATAGCTATGTTCAGTGCCAAATAAAACCGGCGCGGGGCCCGTGGTAAATGTAAAGTGGTCCTTAATTACATTGTGTTTTGAAATTTAGGATGTAAATAAAACAGAACATTTACAAAAAGGCTTTTCGTGATTTAATGCATCCAAATTTAAAAAAAAACACTCGTCAAATAAATATTTCTAAGTAAATATTTATAATATTCTTTATTCATTAAAATGAGGTTAAAAAATTTTCCAAAAATGCGAAATAAACCAATGTAACCATTGTTTTCCGTTGAAATATTTATATTTTGGATATAGTAGGTTATAAGGAAAATTATCAACTAGTTTGTGAAAAATTGTCAACTTGCCTATTGTGGTACGAACGAACGGCTGAGTCCACTGACTTTATTAAGGAATTTTATCAATTTAAGTATTATTTAACTATTTTTTATTGGTTATCATTTGAAAACTATTCCACATGGTTGGGTTATAGAAATAGCTCGAATCGTAAACAATATTAAAGGATTCCCTCTGTAAGTATTGTGGTATTGCCAATTTGCAGCATAACAATATACCTAGGTAATCACAGTGTGGCCAACGCTTACTTTGAGAATAGCTAAGAAGCTTTTCCATTTCATATTTTACATATTTGTGTTTTTTTTTGGGCACAGGCGCGGGGCCTTCCAAGACGCGGGGCCCATAGCATTTGCTGCTATATGGCTGATCTGGCACTGGCAATAAGTTACAGATTAATGCTGCATTTCGTTCCAAAATGATAGAGTATAGCCAGCCACGGTAAGTAATAAGTCCCAGTCTAAAATTTATTGTTCCCTCTACAATGGCTATATGATTTATAATCCTTTACCTTAACAGAAGCGCAATCACATTTTCGTTCTATTATTTCACATGAAAAGTTCTTGCAACGTCTTCCGAAAAGATTTTAGAGAAATTTCAAGACAACATGAATTAATTTTATCATGAACAATTAATAGGTTAATTATTATATTTCTATTTTTGTCTGTTTCAATTATAACTGTAATGTAAGTACAATACCCGCCAACAAATTATGCACATCGACATTTGAAAAAAGGCGATCGGCAAATTTCGGCACCGTAGAGCGGTATCTTCGTAGAAATAACGTTCTACAAAGCCGAAATTATACGATTGCCTCTTTCCAATTGTCGATGTGAAAAATATATCAGGTATTGTACTGTTTATACTTAATATATATACCACTAAAAATAATATTGGAACTTTTGTCAAGTTCAATTTATACATAAACCTAAAGGATGCTCGCCTGAACGCCAACAACTGTTTTAAAGACAATAACAGAAAAGTTTTTTTCTTTTTTTTTAAATTGATAATTAGTTGACTAAACTTTACAGGTTCCACTATAGTTTACAACTAAATTTTAACTTGGAGTCTGTTATTACTTTGTACACGCATTTAGCCACCTAAATTTAAATCTACTTTACTATTCAGGCTATTCTATTATAATCAGGCACAAAGTTTTAGAACATGACAATCAATATCGTCATAGTAAAATAGTATGCGTCCTGTATGACAAGTTGTGTTATAAACAAGTCCACTTACTGTGGAGTGTCTCCAAAAGTGTATGAGCGCGTGAATATCGGTCGCCGGCGCCAGTAGGAGGTAGTCCCGCCACTCATCGTAACTTATGTTCAAGCTGCCGTCCTGATCCATCCTGCAGACAAACTTTTTGGGATAAGAAAATTGAATCAGTACTTATACTTCAATTACGCCATGGATATAGTCAGTGTTTCGTTTTTAGACCGTTACTTACTAATAAGTACGTTTAACAAGGTCAGTACAAAATCGGGTGCTACAAGACACGTAGCGATTTAAGATCAATTTAAAAAAACGGCCAAGTGCGAGTTGGACTCACGCTCGAAGGGTTCCATACCGTTATCTATAAAAACGGCAAAAAATCACGTTCGTTGTATTGGAGCATCCTTTATATATATTTAATTCTGTTTTTAGTATTTGTTATTATAGTGGCAACAGAAATACGTCATCTGTGAAAGTTTTAACTTTCTAGCTATTACGGTTTATGAGATACAACCTGGTGACAGACAGATAGGCAAACAGACAAACGGAAAACGAAGTCTTAGAAATAGGGTTACGTTTTTACCCTTTGAATACGAAACCCTAAATATACATCGTATAAAACATAAGATCAAGTACCTAAACTAAATCTACGGCTGGTCCAAGAAGTGAAGGGAATTCTAAAAGTCATACTGTAAATTTTCTCCCTTTTTATATAACAGCTCCCCAAGTAACTTACAACCGGCGCCTATAAACATTGTAGATGTTACTGGTGGGTCGATGTCCTGTCGCCGGGATGGGCGAATGTACCAGCTATTTCTACCTTCTGGACCGGATTATATACTTATCTGTCAAAACCGATCGAGTGTAGCCGAAATCTCGCAGTATTTATTGGTCAGTGAAAATATCTATATAAGGAATAAAATTATTGGAATACCTGCCGTATATTTTTTTTTCTAAATATACTTGTATTATTTTTCATTTACTCAATTATTATTTGTTAAAAAATGTGTTGCAAGTTGAAACTTTTGATGGCAAAGTTGTAATGTTTTTTGTATTTATAAGATAGCGAACAAGTTAACTGGTATCTGTCGTCGGGAACTGACGAACCCACCACCTACTGTGTGGTGTTTACCACCTCTGTCCCAAGATGGGCGCTCTACTACTTTTGATCACTAAACCGCTCGCCAAACGTGGGGAATATGGCACAATCTCAGCAAAGCGCTCTTCGGGGGAGGTCAATGCCCAGCAATGGACGTCTTCTGGCTGATGATTAACAAGTTTACGAATCTAATACGGCATAAGATAAAATCTATAGACATAGATGCGAATTTAGGTGGCTGTATGTACCCGGAAAGAACGAGATTGGCAATTTACATACAAAATCAATATTAAGAATTTTCGGAGTGTTTCGTAACATGGATGAAGTTAGGTAATAATTATAGGAATCGCGTCACTTGACCTCTACTGCAAGAAAACTGGCGTAAAGATGTGGGCATTTTTTTTAGGGAGTTCGCTACGCGTTACCCTCATCTTCAATATGAAACACGACAATGGTTTGCACTGACATTATTAGCGGTGGTGCCATTTGGGCGACCGCTACTACATAGTTATAACTGACTGGCTGGCTATGGGGTCATCATCTTGACGGCAAAAAATATACAATCACAAAGTACGACTGCAAAATTATATCTCTCATCTTTACTTTTTCATTTAATCTATTAAATACATTTATACATAGTGTTACTATCCGGTATCTTAATTTCAATGTTATTCACCGATACATATCGTTAGCACGGACTTCCTTTGCGTAAATGTACAAAGTTGATAAAAAAAATTAGAAGAACACGACACAGAAACAGTATCACAAGAAGCCTTGATACACAAAGAAACGTTGATATATATTAAAATAAATTAGTTGTGAGGAAAAATTACAAGGAAAATGTTTATTAAACTTTTTCCTGCTTTTTATAATAATATGAGTGAATGTAAAGTATGTTGGTTTTCCTTGATGCCACGCATATTATTAAATTATAACTGGCCGTCTGATCGAAGACAAAATATTTGATTTTAAGAGTGAAATAAAAAAAAACAAGTCATTTAAGCCGAGCTATGTGCGTGTGTGTGTAATTAAGGTTTATTTGAAAGTTTGATGCAAGTAATATGTTGATACTCCATTTAAATGTCAAATTATCTAATCCTATTTACAAATAAGTATAGTACAAATGTAAAAAATAAGATTAGATTTTTTTATCTTAACATGTGGAAAGTATAATATCAGATATCAATAATTATAGTACTAAACGGTTCAAACTCGTAAATCAACTGACTTATTCAAATACTGTCCACGACCAAGTTGCATTGGTTGTGGCCAAGACCGAATTTGGAAAAGAAGAGTACTCGTCAATGTGTTACTGTCATTCGAGACAATGGAAACAGGCTAAAGTTTAGTCAGCAGTCATAGCTCATAATTAAACATTTGATTTTAGCGCCACCTACTGTCGTTTTATGCATTTTTATTGGATTTATTAAAAATACCAATACATATACACAAAAAATGCTCGTTTCAAATATAACTTTCCTAAACCCTGAACCGAATAAACAATCAACGTACGAACTTTTAAGCTGAAGGAAAACAGCGTGAGGTTCGTGTATCCGAATTCGATCTGATCTGTGATTGGTCCTGGCTTTCCTTTCCCAATATCCTCTGATACAGAAACAACTAAAAGGGTGAAGAAAGAAGATAATAGAAGAAGCAGAGTGTTATGCAAGCTCGCGAACAAACAGATGGCTGTTTTGTGATAAATGACAAAAGGATCACAATTGCAAGAATGTGATTGATTGTACATAAGATATATATTTATCTTAAATGTATCAATGTTATAACGCTTATGTATTTAGCATTCTTTCTTTTGATAAAAGATAAAAATGTCGGAAGGTTTTGTTCAGTACCTGTAGTCACGACGGACTTACGAGGGGTAAGATATTTAGGAAGAACGAACTTCACATAATTACGCTCAGTTTTTCTTTATGTAGTCAACACTTTTAGAATCCGCAAAATTAGTCACTAATATTAATATACCTTTAATAGGCCAATCTGCTTCGAGTTGCTCAAAGGAAAGAACTCAATATTAAAAAAAAAATAGTTATACAATGTAAATTTACAAAAAAAAAACTAAAAAACAAAACAGAAAATATGTGTAATAAAGACATTTTTTTTTAATAAAACTAAAAATTATTATCGCCATGATGGATTTCTTGCTCTAATGTTGCCAATGTTTGCATATACACTATTTATCATATATTATTAAATAAAAAAGGTTTTATACTTAACTGTACTCAAAATCAGTAAAATAAATAAAAAAACTTTTGTGTAATATCCGTAAATTAAGTCGCTAATAAATGATGATACATACTTCACATTTATTTTGTTGGTTTGATTGTGCATAATAAAGAGTTCATTCATTCATTTATTCGAAAAAATCAGTAGACGTCAGTTGCCTCAGGGTGTTTAAGTGTAATGCTTAAGTCGTACAAATTTCATTATATAACAACATTCGCAAATCGCTAATTGTTTATATCATGAATTATAAATGTAACTGAAACATGTTAAATATAATTATAAAGAATATAATTCCAATTATTAAATAAGTTTTGTAAAACAAAAAACAATTGAGCTCAAACTTTTAGTGTACTGTTTACTTAATGTTGTTCGATAATCAATCATCGTCGTATAACGTTGTAAAAACTAAGTGTTGCTACTTTCTAACTTAGTCTATATAACATAACCTACGAGTGGGTTTTTTTTGTTATCTAATCAGTGCTGAGTGCATTAAGTCCGATGATTTGCACCTAGCTATTTGATAAGTCGTTAAGTAAATTTTAAATTCAATTTAAGCAATTAAATGCGTGAAAACATGGTCTTAGAGCCCATGAACCTCAAACTATAATAATATTCTAATAAATAATATTCTAAAATCGCACTTTATTATTTGAGGAAATCAGATCGGTATTTTACATACCTTAAGTACCGTTTACCTGTCAAAGCCACTGCGACTTAAACTTCATAATAGTCCATCGTTATAATCTGTGTTGGAGGCATGTGCTGACAAAATTTCAGCTTTTATAAAGTAACGAAGGTCTGGGGTTAACGGCTCTTGGTCTAAGATACAATTTAGTGAGTTGTGAGATAAATCGTCTTATTCTAAAGTGGAACATGTAAAATTTAGTTAACCACTTATCGTTTAAGTAGGTGTAAATTAGGCATTATGGCGCCCGTTTATTTGTTATATTATGAAAGAGTATGAGCAATGTTTCGTAGCGTACCCATCTTCTCCAGTTTGCTCATATAATTTTACGCAAACGGGTGCATGAGCTGGTACCCGCAAGCCCACGTGACGTATGTAGAATGCGTCACCAACAAGATAGTTCAAAATGACATTTTAGGAGTCGGTTAAAAATCTAAGATTTAGTATCTATCACAAACAACGCATTTCGCATTAAAATACCATTTCATAGATGAACAGGTCCACGAGTTGATAGTGTGCTCACAAATTAAAATAAGTTACGTTACTGTACGTTATTCTTATTAATAATAAAAAAGTAAATACCTTGAACAGTTGATTTATTATTAGATTTTTTCAAACATAACAGCCACTTATTACATACTCAATCATTAAGATGAAATAATAATTAATTATTAGTAACTTAAATCCAAAGAAAAAATACTTAAACAAATGTATAGGTAGGTACGTCTAAAATTAATAAAAAAATACAAAATTAAAATATTACTTAGTATACAGGTATAAATGGGACAAGATTTTTAAACATAATTCTATAATTTATACAGTGATATTGGACCATTGTGCGGATATTTTTAAATGTTTTCATCCACGTTATCGCAAACATCATTTTTAAATTCGATCATTTTTTACTAAAACAGGTGCACATTTGACAAACTATTACTCAATTTTACTACGTATGAACTATAGTGCAAAAATACCTATTATACAGCGTGTTACGTAAGCTGTGGGTAACCAATAGGTAAATATTTTTCTATTCACCCCAGCTGTGTGTTTATAGAGTCGTATGATTATTCCAAAACTATCAACTCCTAGATTCCGTTGATCACCGAAATAAAATCAAGGGACAAAACAGGGAAACATTCTGATCTTCACGCATGCATATTGCGACCTTGAGACATATTTCGATGTCACGCAGTACTATCATTGACATTGGATGTTATTGATGAGGCAAAGTGGATAAGCAAATATCTCGGAAGACAGACGATAAGGCATTACAATTGTAAATCTCAACACAAAACATCAACGCGGGTTTTTATTTAAAACAGCTGTTTAGTCATGGCGGACAAATCGAACACATGTTATTTTGTACAACACAAAATATGTATTTATGTACATTTTGATCGGCGAAGCTGAGCTACATTATGCTGTGACTTACCACCACTGTTTAGGCCAACCAGCTTTTCTGAAACATTCATCATAACTTTTACATTGACGTCATTGAAATTTCGCATAGTGAAATATATTTTGTCGTACACAAAGAAATATATGAACGTGCGCGTACTATCCCAACAAAGTCGTATGTTTATGAAAAGAAAAAACACTTAATTATTTTCTCTCCGAGGTTAAGTGTAGGTACTTAAACTTATATTTAATTTTTATTGCAGAGCATTATTACACACTATATAAATAACTTTGCATAGATTCGTGTCATTTATTTTTAATCTATGTTACATACAAAAAAAAAGAATCAAAATTAATCAGGCCGATTTATTTTTTGTAATGTTTGATAAAGTCTTTTAACGGCATTTATGGTAAGAAAAACAAGAAAAAATACAAAGGCAAAATGTATTATTACATAATAAATTTAAATTTATTACAGAAAACCACGACGAGAACGCTTAATAGAAAACTAAGACCGTAAAATACGCGTATTTTAGAATTATTGAAAAATATAACGAAAATCGCAAAAACAAATAATGGAGTGAAACTATCGCTTTGCATTGTAAGTTTATAAGTAGTTCAAGCTCACCTTTTTAGTAAATTTGTCGCCTCATTTCTGCCAATAGCAATTCCTAGGTCAGCAAACGCCGAAATAAGTTCTTCTAAATCGACCTTCCCTGAAAAAAGAAATACTCGGCTATTCAAAAATGTAAGTACCTGAATGACCGAGCTTCGCTCGGTGTTAGTGGTACCTACTTCACATTTTTTTTGGAATTGTATTTGACATAATGTTATTCTTGTTTGTGTAGGGCTTCCAGAAACAGTTTTCACACAAAAAGAAGGAAGTACAGGGTTATTGGTAATATGACCGGATTCTTTTAAGGTGTTATAGGGGAGATCATTTACTTTGACTCCAGTATTGTGTATCCGAAAGTGGACCAGTTTTGAGATGAATGATTTTTTCTTTTTTTATTAAGAAAATCCAGTTTTCCTTCTTAAAAATTCGATTACAAACAAACATGTCAAACTTATAACGCCCCTTTTCATTCGGGTGTCTAAGACTTTCATATATGTATGTGGCGACTGGCATATATGAGCCAGGTTGGAGAGCAGGGTATATCTACGGCAGGTATACTTAAATTCATATTCTAGCTTATACTTTCACCGTACTATTATCTAGCGGTGTAATTACATAATTGATAGAATCATGCGTTATCTTGCATAAATCCAGATTTAAACAAAAATAAAATTTATCATTTTCTAATCTACAAAATAAGATTGAAAAAATACATATATA